>QEPC01013866.1:453635-465362 GCA_003113815.1 Sphenodon punctatus
GTTGCTGCCTTGTAAACAAAGTTCTTCTTCAAGGGGCTCCTTCCATTCTCACAAATGGGAGAGTACCAAGCCTAGAAAGAGGCGGTGGGGGGAATTTTCTAACAAAATGACACTCCGTGCAGGTTGGATCTACAGCCTGGGAGGGGGGTAGCAAGCAGGGGTCAGCCTGCTCTGGGGGGGGGGCATTCAGCTGGGGGAGGGTTGGTTGTTCAGTGCTGTCTCTGTTAGAAGGATGGACAGATCCTCCCTCTTCCCTTTGTGATTGCTGCATAGAGAGAACTGGGGATACAGAGCAGCTAGTCCTTGGCACCCTAACACACAAGAGAACTCACAGAAGAGCAGGGACTACCCCCCCCATCCCCTGGATCAGCATCAGGATCCAGGCGCTCGCTCACTGCTGCTGGGGGATCCCTGGACTCTAAGAGGGACAGAGGCTAGTGCACAAGGAGGGACAACAAACAGGGCAGCACCCAGAGTTGAGTTTTGAAGGAGGGATCTTTGTTATCCCTCCTTGTGCACTAGTCACTGTATCTGTCCCACTTAGAGTGCAGGGATTCCCCAGCAGCAGTGAGTGAGCGCCTGGCTCCTGATGCTGATCCAGGGGATGGGGGGGGGAGAGAGTCCCTACTTTTCTGTGAATTTTCTTGTGCGTTAGGGTGCCAAAGACAAATTCTTCCCCTTTGCTGGGATGGCTCTCTGCCTCATTGTAGCTGCTCTGCACCCCCATTTCTCTCTATGGGGCAATCACAAAGGGAAGAGGAAGGATCTGTCCATTCTTCTAACAGAGACAGCACTGAACAACCAACCCTCCCCCAGCTGAATGGACAGCCCAGAGAAGGCTGCTCTCTGCCTGCTGCCCCCTCCCAGGCTGTAGATCCAACATGCATGGAGTGTCATTTTGTTAGAAAATTCCCCCACTGCCTCTTTCTAGGCTTGGTATGCTCCCATTTGTGAGAATGGGAGGAGCCACTCAAAGGAGAACAGAAGGTTGCTGCCTTGTAAACAAGGTTCCTCAAGATGGTTCCAACATTCTCACAAGCACCCACCCTTCCGACCCCAGATGGAATTTTCTTCCTAATTGCTTAGGGTTGGAAGGAACTGTGTTGAGTTTAGGTACGTTATATAGGGTGGGGGCAGTGAACGTCTTGTGGTTTTTTTTTAAGCTAGTGAGCTTGGTATATGCTGATAAGAGAAGGGTGGAGAAGTGAGAATGGAAGGAGCCCCTTGAAGAAGAACTTTGTTTACAAGGCAGCAACTTCCCCCATGCCACAATGGCTATGCCCCTGGATGCAATGCTGCAAGAATCACAAAGCTGCTGCACTTAAGGGAAAGCAGAAACTGTGGCAAACCTGCTGCTTCCACATGAAATCTACAGTGACGAAAATACCGAAGCTGCAACTGTGTAAAGTCATGAGTGCAAGGTGTGAAAATTGCTCACTTCCTAACCATGCTGCTTGGTGCGGAAGAGCACTTTCCGCCGGTAAATGCTGCCGCAGCGGTACAACATTTCAGCCCTACACGGCACACAAAGATTTTTTTATATATATATATATATATATATATATATATATATATATATTTCTATCTACACTAAATTTAACTGCTATTAACTATTAACTATTCTAAAACCAATGGAACTAAATGAAATATCCTAATAATTACAAAGGCCTCGTCCTACAAACACACTATAAAACAATCACTACACACGATCTCTATCTTTCTCTATAACTAAGCTAACTCCAACAACTATGTTTCTATCTATAGTAACTATATCTAATATCTATCTATATATACAATATTACACAGGGATGCAGGGGAAACACAAAGAACACAGGGAGGGGTACAAAACTGAAATAAAACCTAAATCAATATAATAATCCTACTCTAAATAAATCCAAAAACAGGGGAAGGGAATCAGGGATGGAATATAGAGGGAGAGGTAAAGGATTCAATGGAGGGTGGAGGAAGAACACAGGGAGGGGTAAAAAAAATAATGCCTAAATCTATCTAATCTAATCTAAATAAATGATAATATTGAGGTAAATATGTTGGATGAGTGAAATAGGAGGAGGATGGCAATGGATTGAGGAGAACACAAACTGCTGGGAGAGGGAGCTTTCTGAAAACGCCTGCTGACAGGAACAGTGACTAGCTCAGGGGAGGGGAGTGACTTGCAGCAGCTCAACTATCTGTCTTCCTGGTGTGGGTTTCCCCAGCCCCCTGTTGACCCCATTGGCCCTGCTGCCATCTGCGCCTGGGTGCAATGAGCTCAAGCGACGTGGAGCCCAACTGATTGCTGTTACATCTGAGCCGGGGGAGAGCTGTGCCGGCGCTGAGACTCACAGCACTCTTTAAAAACTCTGCCAGGTTTATGGCAGTGCCGTAGGCGCATGCACATGCGGCGCGCCTAAGGGCGTCGTGCATAAGGGCACGCCCTTGTGCGTGGGCTTAGGCGGCTGTGCACAAGCCTGGTGCATTGTATAATGATGCAGATGTGGAGTAAGGAGTAAGGGAAGTGTGAGTTTGAGTAAAGTCCATCGAGCGGAGTGTTCTCCATCCCAATATCTTGCTATACCATGCTGCTGTAGATCAGGAACGCAGGAGGGAGGGATTCTGGCGCCCTGTTATTGGAAGGATTCTGACACTGGGATTGACTATTTGGCTGTTTGCTATGACTAAGAAGGGGAAAATGATGAAGAAATCAAGGGCGCGTGCTGGGCAGATGCGATTGGAGGATTGTCTTCAGCAGAGGACTGCCCCTCAGCCTTCATCTAACAGCTTGCCCAGGGCTGAGTCAGTTTTACCATCTAGCTCTGTAATGCCCGAGCCGCCTGTCTTACCCAATGCTGCTGAGGATCATGAGGCCAAATTTATAGATATCGGAGTTGGGCTCTCTAAGCGATCCTTGCAGATCCCGCCCAATTCCTTATTAGCTAGTGCTGAAGCTTTTATGGAACTTGGGGAAAGGTGGCAGGCACTGGGTGCCAAGGCCTGAAATCCCCCCCAGTCCTCTTCAACTATGCAGCCTCTTGGTCGGGATTGGGATAGTCATCCATTGCAGACTTGTATGGATCACCCTGATTCTCAATGCCCACCTCCACTTAACCCTGATCTGGAGGGGGGAACTACAATATTTAGCTCCCCAAACTGTGGCCCGAGGAGCTTGGAGTCTCGGGTCACAAACGTTGGGTTGTTGTCTTTACCCTCCCAAGGTCAGGAGAGTGGGGTACAGGGGGCATCAGGGTTGTTAGCTAACAACTATGCAGATAAAGGAAGTTCAGTTTTTTAATTCTCCAGTTAAATTGAAATCTGCCCCCTCTAAACAGCAGGAGGAACTAGTCTCTAACCGTCTACAACAGGTGGAAGAAGCATTTTCTGTGCTTACACCACAAATTAAGGAACTGGATGGTAAACTTCATGCTATTCGGCAGCAACTAGTTGGGCTAGAAAAGTGGATCACGGATCTTAGTAAGGGCAAGGGAGGGCCTGGCCCATCATCTTTGGACCAGGCTACTAAAACTGTTTCCTTGCATGGGTTGGGTCTTTTCTGCCCTACAGATCTGCCATCTGCTGTTGGGAGGAACCTTAACTTAATACCAGAGTGCTGGTTTTTACAGTTTACCCCCTTCAACTTGGCCTACTCCCCCCCTGGGAGTCTAAACTGCGAATAGTGCATCACATCGCAGATATAACGGGTTGGACGCTTTTGCCCTCCCACATTGTCCATTTTTTTTACCTTCCAGCAAAAGGCAATATAAGACGCCTAGTCATTTATTTTCGTAACCCTGAGATAGCTGAAAGACTTTTGTCTCTTTCTGGGTTTTTCTCGGTATGAGGAGTATATTTGACTGTTTTGTATGCCAAAGCAGGGTTTTTTCCTTTGTTACAACAACCCCTTCTGGATACTCGGCCCTCCCCTGGTGATAATTTCAGTTCAATCCAGAAATGGGTGTGTGTGTGTGTCCAATATAGCTAACTCAGTGGTGGGTCATAGCTTTAAGGAGTCACGTTCTGTAGAAGATGCTGATGCTCCTTCTAAGCTTGTTTTGACTGGTGGGTCTTCTCCAGTTTCTCCCCATAGTCTGCAACCAATAATTTCTTCCCCTCCGTTATCTAGGGCTTCCCCAAGGGCTAATATAGGCTTGGTTCCAGAGGAGACAGGCTCCCAGGGATTTACAGAGAAGCAATCTCCCAGTTTCACAGAAGGTTTGGCCACTGATGGATGTCTGGCGGGCTCCGGGTGTATATCTACATTTTATTCCATTGTCCTATTGTTCCAAGCCCGTGCTTAGTTAAGCAGGCAGCTCTTGTTAGATGGGAATTCCCCCCAAGGGGGGCTTCCATTTTCGAGGAGCTCTTGGCTGCTGATCCTACTTGTAGGGCTGCTCTGTTAGGCCCTATGGGCTGATCGAGAAGTTATACAGTCTTTCTCCCCCTGGCTGTATACTTGTATTAACTTGTCTTTTGAGATAAGGATTTTAAATAAGATTCCATTCAATGGGATAGTTATAGGTTTGTATCCCTATGTATTCTGCCTAGTTATGAGGAGGTTTGATTTTAGGGGTATTGAGGGTAGACTTAGGGTTTATATGCAAGGATTGGTCATTTTTTTCTTCTACTTCTCTTTTTTCCTTGGATATTGGGATA
Organism: Sphenodon punctatus; assembly: GCA_003113815.1. Taxonomy (NCBI): domain Eukaryota; kingdom Metazoa; phylum Chordata; class Lepidosauria; order Sphenodontia; family Sphenodontidae; genus Sphenodon; species Sphenodon punctatus. Next base: position 458,283 of record QEPC01013866.1, read on the forward strand.
TCCCTTTTGTGATGGTTGTATATATATGTTTATTTGTTTGTTTGTATGTATGTCTTAAGCAATGACCGTTGGTCACGCTTCAATAAACCTGACCTTGACTAGCTCAGAAGGTGTTGGAAGGGTAGAGAGCAATGAGTTTTGTTACTTGCTGTGCCCGCCTCACCGCAAGCCCCATTTGCTCCGTGTAGCCTAGCTCGTGGCCAATTGCAGACTGCGAAGCCAGTGATTTGAGGAGAAAAGGAATGTTGATTGGGCAGGCTGGCTGCTACTCCAAGCCTCTCCCCCCCTGATGCGTGAAAGTCTGCTGCTCAGCTGATTCCCCCTCCCTGTCATATTTTTGCCTTCCAGTCACATTTTTGCCACCTGAACTCATCCAAACTCCATCCAAGCTGACCGAACTGTTTGGTCGTTTCAGGATTCGGATCATGTTTGGGTTCATTCGGTTTGGGTTTGGGTTTGGGTTTGGGTTTGGTCTGCTGAACAGACCGGGTTCAGTCCGAAGTCCGATTTCCGAACCGTGTTCGCACATCCCTATTCACTTGCTTGGAAAAGAGAAGTCAGAACTTGCTGGCAGTATTGTGAGGTATCTAGTCATCTCTTAAGTATTGTTCAAACTGTTGCATGATTTACTGTAGGTGGCGGGCCCTTCACCAAGAGGTGTTGAAATTTTCCCTGTTTTTATAGTCATTTGTGCTGCGGGTGGATGATTAAGTTGTTACCAGTGAGACAGACTTTCATTTTTGTCCATTACATATTTGTACTTTTCTTTTGGAAAAGAATATTAGACTTATATTGCTCCTTTGGATTTGCTGGATTGTAAAAAAATAATAATAATATTTTCTCTGGAAAGTGTCATGCCATCTCATTTCATGAGACCCAGTTGGTTTTTGGCCCCACTCTTACTTTACTGCAGGGGAATTATAAAAGAAATTTCCAGAACTTCTTCCGCGTTTTGAAAACTTGCCACATTCAAACAACATTAAATGAACAAACAGTAATGTTTAAATTATATGGATTTCATAGAATAAGGTTTGAAGAATGGTGGGAAGAAATATAAAATGCAATTTATGAGGCTTGTCTCCATTCAAACTCTTTGTCAACCAGATCTTGTCCCACTGCCCATTTGCCAGCACAAATAGGAAAATCGATATAATTAAGTTTCCTTTTGTTGCTGTTCTAGAAACCTTTGATTGTTTTGGATGATCCAGAGTCGATGATTATCCAAGAAGCACAAATAAAAGGAAGCCCATGACAGGAAGGGGATTTGCATCCATGAGTATGACACACCAGCCCAGATGAACCAAGATATTTTGTAAAGGGACATAAAAGTAATGAGGGCTGAATCCACCAAGTTACTAGAAAATGTATGTTCCCATGAAATAGAGAAAAGATGTGTGATGACTATATGCAAACCCTCCAAATTAGAAAACAAAAATCTACATCAATCCGGTGTTATATAAAGTAAGGCCACATTCAAATTAAACTGATTTGCCAAACTCAAATACATTATTCAAATTTTAACAACTTACTGCAGTATAGTTCATACTACATTCCTAAACCAATTTACTATTGCCAGCATCTGCAGAATGACATCTGTCCCTTCATTCCTTGCACAGTGCACACAAAGCATTCTGGAACAAAATCCATGTAGTTCTCAATAGGAGAGACACTTTGAACTGAGACCTGGGAATATATTTGTTTACAATGTTCATGAACCAAACACAGAAAGGGTTTGCATTACAAGGTACCTTACTTTCAGTAGTGAAGGGGATTATCTCCTCCTGATTTTTTTCCAGAGTACATATTTGCCTCCTACTCCTGTATACTGTTACTTGAAGCATGAACACTACCAAGGTACAAGCAAGTTAAGGATTTATTCCAATTTAGCTATATGTATGAACCTGGCCTTAGGTAAACTATTTGGGTTAGTTGTTGATTTCAGAAGGACAGGATGATTTGGGTCAGATTTAGGACATGCAAGGGATTCAGGCTAATTATTCATTTGTATTAAGGAAAAGCCATGTGGCCCCAATCAGGGTTTAGACCCCATTGTGCTAGGAACTACCAACCCACATAAGGAAAAACTGTACCAGTCCTAAAGAGATTATATTCTGATGGACTTGGTCTCTGAGGGATAGGGAGCCACCATTGAAAATTCCTGGGGGCAGATTTTGAGCCTTCATATTAACTCAAATATCTGTAGCTATTCCTGTAAGCACAAGGTAAAACTATAATGATGTCATAATTAAATATTTTTTTCTCTGCTATTTATTTTGGTCTATTATATTATACAGCTTAAGAGCAGAAAAAATAGCGTAAGAAGTGCTTTCAGTTATTTATGGATTTGTTTTGTTGTGAGCTACCCCGAGCTGCCTGTGGCAGGAGGAGCGGAATATTAAATCTTTTAAATAAATAAATAAATAAATAAATTTTGCAGAACAACTTCCCTAAATTGTATAAAGAATGGGGGGAAAAATGTCATCCTAAAACAAAAGTTTATTTCCTTCTTCTGCCAGTAATTTTCTCATTTGAAGTTGTGTAAAAGGATTTTCTCAATTTTTGAAAATCCATATCTTTTTGCATCAGTATTTTTCTTGGAGCTTTGAAATATATGCTTTTATAATCTCCTCCCCCCACCCATTTATCATATGTGAAGAGTGGGTAAAACACATGTGACAGTCGTCCACTTTGACTTGCTGTGGCCTGGGATCCACTGGCATGTGTGTTTACATGCCACCAGATGTTAGTACAGAACTGCCCCAGGGCGGGTAGGCCGCTAACCTGGCTGCATCCTCGGCAAATCTCCAAGGATACAGCCCAGGCTAAGGGCCATCCATGTAGGCCATGTAAACTGAATTTTGGTCCTGGGGAAGATTTTGACCTAATATCAGGATCTTATTACTTTGGCTCTCTTGTACCTGACTACTTCAGAAGAAGAGAAGCTCTTTCCTTACCAAACTGCAATAAAGTCAAAGACTCAAATCTTAGTTACTTAGTTTTACTTAATAAGATCTAAAAGGACATTAAAATAAACAGATTTACAAAAGAAACTTATAGTATAAAAGAAAATAGATCAAGATAGAGAAGTAGTTCTTTACAAAGAAGATGAAACAGTAGTAGTGTCCAAGAAGACACTAATTCACTGAAGAGTTAGTTAAGCTTTTACCAAGGTTTTTATATGATTTCTTGCATTATAAGAATGTATGATATAAGCAGCTGGAAAGCATCCAACTATACCAGTTCTATCTGCTTCATCATGATCTCTAGTTACGCTGAGACCATGTACCTAGTGCTAAGATAGAACAATCCTAACTGCACGTAGTTTAAGTACTAGGACAAAGACATCAAAGACAATCTAAAAAGGCTACAGTCAACATGAGCTAGCACGGGGGTTCAGCCCTGCCATCCCTTCCTTGGGGCTGATCCCACCATGGCTGTTCATCATGGTAGGGGGAAGGACCCTGGGAGTGGGAGTAGGAGGTAGAGTTGGGAGCTAAACAAATGTGTCCCATTCTGCTCACAGCACCATGCACATATGTTTAGTTCCCCACTCTACCCAGGGCATGTGGGTGGTGGAATTAATTATTAATTATTAATTATTATTATTATTATTATTATTATTATAAGCATTTGTATAGTGCCAGCTGTGTACCTGGCGCTTTACAGAAGAATAAGATAGACACAGCCCCTGCCTATGGCTTACAATCTAATAGACACGGAGGGGGGAGACAAGGAGAGGGGACATAGGGAACAAGGGATAAATAAGATTCAAGCGGATACGAAATCTCAGGTGCACTTGCTTGGCTTGGTCGCAGTTAGGCAGGAGTCTGTGGGGAGGGCAGACAGTAAATATTGAGAGGAAAGTTCTAACAGGCGTCGGGAAAGGCGGGGAGAAAGAGGTGGGTTTTGAGGAGGGATTCTCAAAACTGGCTTTCCAGTTGTGGGCTCGTTAGTTCAGTGCTCCTCACTGACCCGGGCCATGTCGGTGGGAGAGCTGTCCTGCCGCCCGAATGCAGAGAGCTAAAAAAATGTGTCAGGTACTAGGAACAGGGCTGTGCCACTGCTCACATTCCATTCATTCTGCTCCAGCTTTGTTTCCCACCACAGGCCTAGCCAGGGAGCTCAGGCTGCAGTGCCACCCGCATATCTGTTTTTACCCATAGGGAGGTGTAGGTTCACACTGACATGGGCACAGTGGCTGGAGGTGGTGTGGTGACACATAGGGGACAGGGGCACTGCCCAGAAATATGCCCTATCCCCACCGAAGGACAGCCAAGGGACAGGCAAGGGTCAAGAAAGGAGGGGGCAGGGAGCATGGAAATCAGATGTCAAAGGAGACCACAGAATGCACAGAGGAAACAGATCATGGAGGTGGGAAGAGGAGACAGGGTAGGCAGGGGATTGCAGCTACATACCCGCTGGGACAGCAGAACCAGAGACAGGACCCGTCTCCCCACCCCCAGTCACAGCAGTACACAGAAAAACACACTGAGATACAGGTAGCAGAAGATGGATGTACAATGGCAGCCACAGGGGTGGGGTGGGGTCGGGTGGACAAAAGGCCCCCAGTTCAAGACACACAGACTGGATAGGAAAGAAGCAGCTGAGCTGCAGCTGAATGCTAACCCTGAGCCCCTAATTCTGTCTGCAGATGAACAGCCTGGACCATCACGGGGTGCTGCCCCTGGGAGTGCTGTGAGGAACCGAGATGTGGGCTCGCTATAGGAGGAGGGAGGACCAAGGGAAGGAACTGCTGGTGGAAACCAAGAGGATGACAGATGAGTAAAGGGAGCAACATGAGAAGGGCTGCAAGGTGCTCAAAGGGGAGGGGAGAGGAGGAGGGACCAGAAGAAGATAGACAACCTGCTTGTCCGGTCCCGCACAGGGCACCTGTGGGACATGTGCCATGTGGCCGCCCAACTCCGTGAGAAAAGACTCGGCTGTGCTGAAAGGGTGAGGGTCCGTGTCTTTCTGGAGACAACCCCCCTGGAGATTTTGTGGGGGCTCCCCCAGCACAACATGCCTCCTCCCCTGGTGTGGCAGGTGGGCTGGATGTACCACAACACCTTGGTGCCCTCCTACAGGTGCCCGTGCCCCCTCCCTGACTCATCTGTCACCCTTGGTTTTCCCAGCAGCAGCCCTTCCCAGCCCAAGACCAGCTGGTCCCCCTCCCACCTGTTGCCCCACAACAATATCCAGGGTGGCCCTCTGGCCAGCCCTAACCACTCCTGGTTCCTCCACAGAAGTCTCAGTCCCCCTCTGCGGCCCCCAACCACCCCAACTGACCCCAGTGACCTAATTGTAAAGGCAGGCCGCTCCACAGTTGTAGTTAAGTACAGCAAACCAGTTGCAGGTTACTGCCCAACAGGGAGGGAGATGGGAGTGAAGGCACCAGGGAAGGGCACCACCCAGGCATTGGCAAGGGCAGGTCAGGAGCACAGCAACAGGTGATGGACACTTGGAGGTGACACACATGAGCACCCAAATGGGGGCACAGGGAATGGACTGCTAATGACATGACTACATTCCATCCACAGGAGCAGCAACCAGCCCAAGAGGTGAAGCAGCTGGTGGAGGAAGGCAAGGCCGGGCCAGGCAGCCAAAGGCCTAAGCAGGCCATAACTACCAAGGCCCGCAAGGAGTCTGTCTCCGGTGGTGAGGGGAAGGGGGAGACACTGAAAAAAGTACCCCCCCCTTTTGTAAAGAACATCTGAAATAAAGGCTATGTTTGGCATATACCTGGCTTACATGGAGTCATTCATTTGGGATCCTAGGGAACAGTGGGAACTGGTTGCAATCCCCTGTGATGGGGATGACCCATCCAGTAACACACGACATCAGGGCATCCAGGTCCAGAAGGTGACTCAATGGGGTGGCCAGACAGCAGATCCCAGAGGGCATAAGGTAGAAAACAGCTCCATACTGCCTGGCACAATAGGCCACTGGAGCAGCAACTGCATGAGCATTCACAGGCATATTATTTTATTTATTTATTTTATAAATTTCTACCCCGCCCCTCCTGCCATGCAGCTCAGGACAGCTTCCATATATTAAAAAACAATAAAATCAATTAAAAATCATCATAAATATTATAAAATATTAAACAGGGCTAGATACAACCATAAAAACCCAAAATAGCCAAAAATAGGTGGGGGAACTAAAAACGTCACCCTACTCACCCTCCCTCCCAAATACCTGGGCGAACAGCCAGGTCTTACAACTTCGCCAGAATGTTAACAGGCTAGGGGCCAGACGAGCTTCCTCTGGAAGGGAGTTCCATAGCCGCGGCCCCACTACCGAGAATGCCCTCTCCATTGTGGCCCCCCGTTTAACACAGGGGACCTCCAGGAAGGCACCCCCGGCAGACCGCAGGAGCCGCTCTGGGGCACAGAGGGCGAGGTGGTCCCTAAGGTACGAGGGGCCGAGACCATGTAGGGCTTTGTAGATCATCACCAGCACCTTGAACTTGGCTCGGCACGCTATCGGCAGCCAGTGCAGAGCTCGGAGCACGGGTGTAATATGCTCCCGGTGGCCCGTCCCAGTAAGAAGACGAGCCGCCGCATTCTGCACTAGCTGCAGCCTCCGAACCAAGAACAAGGGAAGCCCCACGTAGAGCGCATTGCAGTAGTCGAGCCTCGAGGTGATGAAGGCATGGATGAGATTGGCCAGGTCCGGGCCGGAGACATACGGACGCCGCCCACGTACTAGATATAGCTGGCGGAAAGCAGCCTTAGCGACTGCCTCCACCTGCCGCTCCAGACGAAGGTCTGCATCCAGTATAATCCCCCAGACTCCGAACCTGCTGAGCTATAGGAGGGCGAACCTGCCCAACCAGGGGGGCCACCACCCCCTTCACTCTCCCCACCAACATCACCTCCGTCTTATAAGGGTAGAGCTTCAGTCTGCTCAGCCACATCCACTCTGCCACGGCCTCCAAACATTGGGACAGCAACGAGACAGCAGGGTCTGGGTCAGTAGAAAAAGAGAGGTACAGCTGAGTATCATAAGCATACTGGTGACATCGCACCCCGAACTTTCTCACAACCTCCCCCAAGGGCTGCATATAGATATTAAACAACA
>QEPC01013866.1:484790-506618 GCA_003113815.1 Sphenodon punctatus
ATGACAGTTCCCTGTGAGTGGGATGATGGCTCAGAACCCTGATGGTGGGTCCTGGGGCTGGAGTGGCTTTCTGTTTCTTGATGCGGTGGAATGACAGCTCCCCGTGAGTGGAATAATGGCCCCAGAACCCTGACGGTGGGACCTGGGGCTGGAGTGGCTGGCTCTTTCTTGATACCATGAAATGACAGCTCCCTGTGAGTGGAATGATGGCCCCAGAAGCTTCTGGATGACATGGATGTACAGCCCTCCCTGCCTGTAATGTAGGCCCCAGAACCCTGATGGTGGGACCTGGGGCTGGAGTGGCTGCTTCTTGATGCCAGGCATAACACCTAAATCTATCTAATCTAATCTAAATAAATGAAACTATGGAGGTAAATGTGTGGAAATGGGTGAAATAGGAGGAGAATGGCAATGGATTAGGAACACAAACTGCTGGGAAAGCGAGATTTCTAAAAATTCCTGCTGACAAGATCAGTGGCTAGCTCAGAAGGAATTTGAATGGGGGAGGGCAATGACTTTTGTTACTTGCTGCGCCCACCTTACAACAATCCCCATTTGCTCTGTGCAGCCTAGCCAGTGGCGAATCACAGACCGTCAAGCCAGTGGTCTGAGGAAAGGAGGGTTGGTGATTGGGCAGGCTGGCTGCTAGTCCATGTCTCTCCACCTCTCCTCAGCTGACCACCCCCCCTCCCTGGGCCTGCCAACCAGTTTTTTCCCCACCCAAATGCACCAAACTCATCCGAATGTGCCCGAACTGTTCGGGCCTTTGGCTGTTCCGTTTGGCCATCCAAACTGGTTGAGTTTGGGCCGAACCCTGAACATCTAAATCATCTTCGCACATCCCTGATATTTCCCCTGTCCTTGCTGTTTTTGGAATTGAACAGATATTTCTCTATATGTTCCAATGTATTAATCTGACCTTACAGTTTATAAAATGCCAATGAATATATCTATTTTTTTAAATTTATTTATATAAAATGTTTATCTTGCCCCTCCTGCCCACAAGGCAGCCCAGGGCAGTGAACAACAGTATAAACAATAAAATAATAAAACAATTTAAAACAGTTAAAAATGTACAAATTGCAGGGAAAGAGACCCTCCCCCCCTCCAAAGGCTTGGCGGAACAGCCAGGTCTTACATAAAGACTGAAATAACAGGAGAGTGGGACCCCACCGATCCTCCTCTGGGAGCGAATTCCACGGCACGGGGGCGGCCACTGAAAAAGATCTAACATTGGTGGCCACCTACCTCACCCGGGGAACCTCCAAAAAGACGCCCACGGTCAATCTCAAGGGTCGCACGGGCACATGGGGAGTGAGGTGGTCCCACAGATAAGTAGGGCCCAGGCCGTGAAGGGCCCTTTTCATATGGATGCTGCCGCAGGCCCGGTGGGTGGAGGTGGGTGTGAGGCGTCCATGTGAAAAGAGTTTAGGATGCATGCAAGGTAAGTTCAAAGGTATTTAATTAAAAACACCTTCATTGCATATTGTCAGGTCCCATGGGACGGGTCATGGAGAGTAATGCAGGGTCAGTGCTGGATATGTTGGGACAGGATCAGTGCCCATAGAGTTAGTAAAGGATCTGGGTCCAGGGACATATAACAAGGATTGGCACATGGACCAAGGGGCAAGTGTAGGTGAGGCCGGACTGGACTGGATGAGGTGTACAAAGCAGACAGATGAAGCAGGACTGGACTGGACAAAACAGGACTGGACTGGACTGGACTGTACAGAACAGACAAGGCAGAACTGGTGCCAGGTGGAGTGGGCTCCCTGGGCAGTCATGTATGGGGTTCACAGGGCAGTCTTGAAGGGGAAACATCTTGAAAATGTAAGGCCCCCATTAAAGCAGATGCCGAGTCCCCATCAAAGCAAATGCCAGTCCCAGTACCCAGGCAGCAAGGACAGGCAGCCAGACTTGTCAGTGGGATTAGAAGGAACAGGTTCCAGAAGGGAAGGTCAGCTGGCCCAAGAGACACACTAGGTTCGGAGAATGCACAGTTAGTCAAGGTGCATGGAGACACAAGGAGGGGACTCAGAAGGTAACAACAGGTACCAGGAAGTGACTGATGATCCACCCAACTTCCTTTAGCTACTGGCTGGCCATATATAGAGGTCAGCAGCTAACTAGGAAGCTGGGGGTTTGTAGTGAGGCTGAGGAGAGTTATAGCATAACTGGGGGGAGGCCTTATGGTCCATGCTGGACCCCGACCGAAAGGAACTGGTGGTGCTGCAGAACATAGAGCCTCAAGAGCGCTGGTTCAAGCCCAGGTATTAATGTGTTTAAGACTAATAGAGAATACGCCTGAGAAATATGCAAAACTGGAAACAGAGAAAAAAAGAGAGCTGGGCAAAGAGATAGACCCTTTTCACAGGAAACACCCACACCCATCTGTGAAAGTCATGTGAGAGCTGAGGGGCATGGTTGGGGGTTTGCGTGTGCTCCTGTGCTACACCCATCTCCACCCATCACCCACCCACAGAGCAATGGGTTCCCATGCCTGATGATCCACCCACCACGGCTGCACAACCATCCCTCTACCCACCGCGGCCCATTTAAAAATGGCCATAGATATACACTACACACTGGCCATTTTCGCACGGCGCTGCTGGGAGCAGGGATTGTTGTGCACTGGCAGTGGGTGGAGGTGGGTGTGCTCCCTTTCCCATGGGAGCACACCCATCTCCACCCACTTCCACCTATCTCCACCCACGGAGTCTCCTCCGTTTTGTCAGATGGCTCCGTGGGTGGGTGATCGGTGGAGGTGCATGTGCACCAAGAGTGTGCACATATACACCCCTACCCACCGCCTGTGGTGTTTCCAAGGCGCACACCTATCTCCCCACCCACTGCCATGGCATGCACATGGACTGCCCCTCACACAACATACTCACCCCCACACCAGCGGGGGGGGGGGGATCCGTGTAAAAAAGGCCACTGAGTGAAATAGTGAAGTACACACAGAGTTAAATAGAGCACACTCCACTCACACAAAACATAAATATATGTCTGGGGTCAATTTCCCCTTTTAGAACTCCAGTGGAAATTTTCTTTCCATTCTTGCATATAATTTTCCAGCTGAACCAGTGAAGATGTGTGTACATGTCTGTTTGCATATATTTGTGTGGACATCAAATATTTCTACTGGGTAGCCAGCAAGAAATGAGCCCAAAGAACAAAGGGAAAGCATAGAAGGAGCTGTGTTTCAAAGTGGTCTCTGAGCAACACTGTTTCCCAAGACTAGTTATATGCGGAGAAAATATGTAGCCCAGTATCAACAGCCACAACAAAAGTCAGCCAAATCTACCTTTTAATGAAGTAAGCTGCAGATAAGAGTGGAATATTAAACCTGATGCAAGCAGATGCAATATTTTCTCTGACTCAGGCACCTAACTCTGAAGATTGTTATGGGTATAAGAGGGAGACTGAAAATATTGACAGTTTGGGCATTCCCATAAAGAATGGTTCTGAATGGAGAGGAAAAGGAATTTGTGTGCCTAATGACATCTAAGCAGAAGGTAAGGAGAAACAACCTGAGTGACTCAAGCAAGTCCTACTATTTTCATAGAGAACAGAAGGAAAGCCCCAGCAGCCCTACTGACCACATTCTATCATCTGTCACAAAATCCTTCACAAAATGAAGGGGTTGTGTGGAGGAATCCCAAGAAAGAGGTGACCTATTTCTACTCCTTGGTCCAGTTGATGAGGTAGGTGACAGATTGTGTACATATTGGAGTCTGGAGAGTGAGGATCTGGGAACACTACAGATGAATGAGTTAAGGGGAGGCAAGGAAAGCAGGGAAGAGGAATTCAGAAGAGCTAAAGTCGAGGCAGTTGAACTGTTGAAGAACAAGCAACTAGAGATTTGCAGACACAGAAGATGTGGGTTTAAAGGGGCCTTTCATTATAGCAGGAGGAGTGGGGGATGTATCCTCCACAAATTTTCAGTCCCATAAATTCTAATGAGGCAGAACCTAGGTGGGAGAGAATCCTCCACAAATTTTAACCCAAAGTTACTTCCATATTCACAATCAAGGATGATGTTAAGGTTACGAATAGTGGAGTCTCTGAAAGGCTGGAGAGAAGTATGGAATTATACTTGATGAAGCTCATTCCCAGTAGGGCAAAGATGTACAAAATCAGAGGCTTTAAATATCACTCTCTTGGAAACATCCATAGGGGTAAATATCTCAGGACATGCATATTTGAAGTTTTTAAATCATTGACACTTAGTTATAGACATGCTGAAGTTGACTCCTGTTCATAAAAGCAGCCTGTTTTCCAAATGTGACTGCATCATACCACTTTTGCATCCAGAGAATGCAATTACTTAATTTACATTAAGAAAAGACCTACCGATTTGCTGGAATGTAATTGCATGTTTCAGCAAATATATTTAAGTATATTATTTAAAAAATAATTTCCTGCTTGTGAAGAATCATGAAATGTAATGCTTGGCTAAACTGGAATGTACTGAGTTGTGTTTACATATTGAACAATAATATTGTGTTATGTTCTGTTGATCAGTGTTTAAGTGCTGGTAAAGTATAACGTGGTTTATTTATATAGAGTCAAGTCTATTGCTTTGACAGAACATGAATCAGAATGATGTTCTGAGAAGTTCATTTAAGGTTTTATTTAATTTCAAATTTCACTGCAATATATTTAGGGATCTGTGGTCATTGCATTTTCCCTATTGGTGACAGTGGGTGATTTCAGATTTTACGGGCACCCAATTCACCACAGTGGATTCCCAGTGGTGGCGAGCCGGCTAACCACCCCCCGTGGATAAGAAAGGCCCCAAACAGACGTAACAGGAGTGGGACCACGGCAGGGAATCGGACAGGCAAACCAAAGCCCGGGGCAGCGCACCAGACATTAAACCGATCCCGGGCCATGGTCAAAACACCCAGAAGGCACCGGGGCAGCCCATCCCAGCTGCTGCTGCTGCCCCCCCACTGTCTCCATGTTCAGCACGACCACCACCTCCTCCGCCTGCACCTCTGCCACCTCCTCCTCATCCCTTGCTCGCTCGCCCTCCGCTCTCCTCTCCCTTCTGCCTCGCTCCATCCCGCCATGTCCCCCTGCTGCCGGGTGCCCTTTAAATCTCCCTCCCTGGCCCATGTTGTTGTTCGTTGCCTGGTACTGATGCTGTGTGCGTTGTCCCCGGCTGGGAATCGTTCTGCTTGATTCCAGCTGGTGGTTGCCATTCAGACGTTACTTTTTTTGGTTTCCTGGTGGGAATCGCTTTCGGAGATGGTCCGGGCCGGAGCTCCGGAAGCATGGTTAATTTTGACCCCTGGTGGGGATTGACTGTGGTGAACATCTGGCGCCTGCGAAACAGACATTCAGGGTGCTTTGGCCCTGCCGCGGGATTGACCGTGGTTCACTGTGGTTGACTGTGATCTCGTAACGTCTAAAAATACCCCGTGTAGAAAATGTAGTCAACACAGGTCCCTGAGTAAACAGAAAGGCAGGGAAGGGTATTGCACTAGAGAAGAGATGCATCCAACAGCAGGAGAACGATGTGTGCAGGTAGACTTGAGACCCCAATAAAGGACATGGGCCAAATTGTGCAACTACATGTGCACAAATCTCTGATTCAAGGACAGCTGAAGCAAGTATCTGCAAGGAGGATTTGGCAGAGAGAGCATGTGGAAAAGTAATATATTTTAGGGTATTTTTTTCAAAAGTGACGCTATCATGTTTAGCCACACGTTACCACACTTAACCCCACCCCAGGATCACAACCACTGCCACTTCTATTCAGCGGCTGCCAGATGTTTGCCACGCTTTGCCCCAAACCATGGTAGCAATTACCACTGGTTGTGATCTTGGAAAATCGCAGGGAACAGTCGGTGGTAAGCACTAACACAGTTCAGGGCAAAGTGTGGTAAGGCACACCATCATGTCTATTCTGGGTATTGGCCTACCCTGAGGCAGGGTGGTGGCCATTACCCCAGATTGCATGTAAGCGTGGTAGGTTCACTTCTGAAAATACCCTTAGTCTCAAATCAGGCTATAATGTTCTCTGTAGATTAAAGTGTCAGTTTGTAAGTCATGTTATTTCACTCTCAAATATGGATTTTAATTTTTTTTATCAGTGTGCTATATTTTTAGCATTAAAATGTCACCATTGCTCCTGGTAATAAAATCTTCATAACATTTTGAGGCAGTGCTCACTGTAGGAACAGAGCCCCTATGAACTGGCACTTGAAAAAGAGAAGCAAACACTGCTTTTGTTAAGTGTCAGAAAATTAAGATAGATAGCAAATATTAAAAATGTGGAAAAAGGGGTAGAGAGTGAAGTGGCTAAATTCACAGATGATACCAATTATTCAAGAAAGTTAAGACCTAGGCAGATTGTGAGGAACTACAGAGGGATTGTGTATGACGAGGTGAATGGGTAATAAAATGGCACATAAAATTCAGTGAGTAAAAATAGAGGGGACAATTCACCACTGTGGCCTGATTTGTCATGCTTTGGCCCAGACCTCACTTGCACATCTGTGAAGGTGCCACCAGATGTTGACCTGGGATTGCCCTGGGCCATGCCAGCAGCTAGCCCAGGCTCTGACCTCGAGAAAAACCCCAAAAACACAGACTAGGCTGACTGGGCTAAAGAAGGCCACAAATTTCGATCATGTCTGTTCCTGGGCCAGTATACCGGCCTCGGTCGGATCCACCATGGCCAGCCAATGGCCAACATAGCCATCTGTGTGTTTGGTGTGCTCCCCACCCTTCCCAGAGCACTAGCCATGAGCATGTCTGTTTGGCACTCTGACCTGGTCTGGACCATGTCCTTCATCGTCATCACCACACTGACCACACAGTACAAGGTTATGCACATAGGGAAAAACAACCCTCACTATACACAATGCTAGGTTCAAAACTGGGTGTGACCACTCAGGAGAAGCATCTTGGAGTTATTGTGGATAGTTTCTTGAAGACATCTACTTAGTGTATGGCAGCAGTTGAAAAGACAAACAGAATTTTAGGCATTATTGCAAAAGGACTACAAAATAAAAGGAAAAGTATCATAATGCCACAGTATAAATCTTTGGTACAAACCCACCTTGAATATTGTGCGCGTTCTGGTCACTCCATCTCAAGAAAGATATGATAGAGAAAGGTGAAGGGAGGGGCAATAAGGATGTTAGAAGAGATGGATTGAATTCTTGGGGCTGTTTTGCTTGGAGAAAAGGTGATTAAGGGAGGATATATTAAAAGTTTATAAAATCATGACTGCCATAGAGAAACTAAATAGGGAATTATTGTTTTCCCTTTCTTACAATATTTTACTGTTTCACACAGTGGACAATACAGCTGTGGAACTCATTGCCAGAGGAGGCTGTGAAAACCAGCAACATAACTAGCTTCAAAAATAAATTAGATAAATTCAGAGGATAGAGCCGTAAATGCTTACTAGTCAGGTCTTAAACCCCTGGCTACTGGTAGTTGAGAGTGGTCAGCAGGAGATGGGTCACACCTCCATTACCTGTACAATTACTTCTCTTGAGCTACTTGAGCTGAATGCTAGGTTAGACGGACTGCAGGTCTGACCTGCTATGGCACTTTTTATGTTCTTATGGAGGTGAAAGTTTTCTCCTGCCAACTTACCACTAACATTCATTGTATGAGAATGCAGCCCGTAGTCCACTCTAGATGCACATGCGTATGGATTATTGCAGTGCTAATGATGAATGGAAATGTTTGTTGGGAGATCTAAAAAGACATAAGCTTTTCTTTGCTCAAAACCTAGGCTGTCTGCTAGTTAACCTCACTCCTCTTTTCTAGGATACACCTGATGCTTTGTTACTGGGTCTTAAGAGGTATGAGGCTGGTTCCCTGAGGGTCAGGAGTCATGACCCACTGACATGCGTATTCATGCACTGCCAGATGTGGTCTCACTTCTGCTCCAAGGCAGGTAGGCAACTGATGGAGGACGCATCCCCGGAAAATCTCTGGAGACACATCCCGGGCCAAGAGCCACTCATGTGTGCCAAAGCATGCCAATATGGCCCTACACATCTGTTTGGGGTTCACTTATCTCCACCATGGGGTGGGGGCCACTATGATTGTGCACCATGGCTGCACATCGTGGCAGGGGGGTTTGGGACCAGGGCAGGGTTGGCTGCCCACATGTCTGTTGCATCATTCCCCCACTCCACCAGGTTATGCAGGCAGTGGGATAGTTCTCCCAGTGGCAGGAATATTTGTTTTGTACTGCTCATTGACTTGGAGAGTTAGGGTCCATGGTTATCCTCCCTGGATTGGGGGAGCCACCAAGCCAGCTGCACATTCGTTTTTAGTACTCTTCCCTTCCTCCCAATACCTTGATATCCAGAAAACTGCTACAGACAGAAGCAAATGTTGGTTCAGGTACTCATTCTGGGTAAGAGGACTAGATGTTGGGCATTTTTACACATTTTAAAGTGCTGGTCTTTCAATCTTCTGGGTTTACAAATCCATAAATAAGTTCCGGATGCATTCTTCTCACACACACACACACTGCCCTGAAGCAGTTCCTGGATGCATTCTTCACACAAATACTGCCCTGAGGCAGCCTAAAGTAGCCGCAGCTGTAGACATGAGGGCTGCCTGGAACAAAGCTGTTTACCAGGAGAAATGTTTACACACAAAATTTCTGGGAGAAGTTTTATGCAGAAGTTCAAAGACCTAGATGTTTAAGATCTGGGTGAGTGATTTAGACACACAGAAAGTTCAGGATGTAACAGCAAACATGCAGGAGAAAATGTGTGTGTAAAAACACCAGGTGAGTGAACAAACATGGATGGAAGAAGAAATCTTCACTGTTTACAAACCATGGAGCAGTTTTTAAGTCCAAGATATTTTGTCCATTTTAATTACTCATATACCAGAGGTCAAATACAGACCTCATGTAATCAAGGGCCTCTCTCATCTCCATTGTAATGCTAATTAATTCCTGTTTGTTAATGTAATATTTTCCCTACATAGCCATTTGTACAGCACTGCAGCACCTGATATATATTAAATATTTTGTAATACCACTAGCATTTTACACATTGGCGCCAAGAGATTAAATAAATTGTCCCAAGTCTCATAGGAAGTCTCTGAGAAGTTTTAAAACCCAGCTTTCTTGAGTCCCAGTTGTGCACCTAAAGCACAAGGTCCTCATGGAATGTTAGGAATGGAAAATACTCCAAGGTTCTCTCACCAAGCAGACTCCATTGTACTTACATCATCCCTAAGAGATCTCTTTCTAATTTTTGTTATAATGCCTCCACTGGTGGCATTGGGTGTTTTCAGACATGACGCTAACCCCAACTAAACCACACTTTAACCACACTTGAACATTTCTTATGCATGTTGCAAGGCTGCATAGGACACTAATACAGCCCTGCAACATGCATAAGAAATGTTCAAGTTTGGTTAAACTGGGGTTAGCGTTATGTCTGAAAACACCCATCAACTCTTGGCAAATGGTTCCGCTGATGAACTGTGCTAGTATTTAGAAAATACTTCCTAATGTTTAGCTTAAATCTTTTCTCCTTTAATTTAAGCACATTATTTCTTGTCCTATCCTCACTGGTGAGAGAGAACTTGATGTAATTTTTCTTATAGCAGCCCTTTACGTATTTGAAAACTGCAATCATATCTGTCCTTATTTATTTTAGATTGACCAACCTAATAATATGAGTTCATTCAAACTTTCCTCCCTAGGTATTTCCTTCCATTCCCCTTTTCATTCCCCTTTTCATCCTTGTTGTTCTGCTCTTTCTGGACCTTTTATAGTCTGTCAATATTTTTCTTGAAGTGAGGTGCCCCAACGTAGACACTAAAATGCCTTATAAAGCCAAGATATATTATAGCAACTGCATTTTCAATGGGTATTTTCAGATGTTACAAGATCACGCTCAACCACAGTCAATTCCCTGTGGTGGGGAATGGTCCCGTAATGTCTGTTGGGGAACCGGAAGTCCCCGCCCAGATGTTTACCACACTCAATCCCCGCGGGAATCACATTCACCATGCGATCAGCTAAATCCATGGGGCCAGCGTCGATCGCGTGGTGAAGGTTATTCCCGGCAGGGATGAAGGGACCTGTCACATCTGGATGGGGATCACAGCCCGGAATCCCTGCCGGGATTCCGGCCCGTGGTCATTTTGGGCGGGCGCTGCAGCTGCATTGTCCACGGTGCCTGCCCGTCTCCCCAGAGGGCGTGCGGCAAGGGAGCATGGAGGGGTGGGGCTGTGCGGCCGCATGTTGTGCCGTGCGGCCCCGCCCCCTCCCCGATTCCCTTCCGGGATCCTCCGGCACATCTGTTGGCCATGCCAGAGTGATCCCGGTGGGGAATCTCAGGGTTGTTTCCGTGACGGGGTGAAGCCGCCCCGTCACGTCTGAAAACACCCATTGTTGACTAATCTCATCACTTTATCAAATTAGGAGAGAAAGTTGGTCTGGCACAGTTTGACAAACCTAGCTTTTTTTAATGAAGACTGAAGCAAAGTAACTTTTGGGTACCTCAACCTTTTTAGTATCCTCCGTTGCTAACTTTACACCCTCATTCTCTATATTGCTTTGCCAATATGATGTGATATTCATATTTGTCAAATGAGAGATATTATGAATTTTAAAAGGCTTGCAGACACATGTAGTCACTTCACATCAAAGCATCTGCCCTGGCAGGAGTCATTGGAGGAAACTCTGATTTAATTATTCATGTTAAAAAATCTTGCACTTGAATTAGCTGTGTTCCAATACAGGCTGTCATCTTCTTTCAACCCTGAAAGAATGCTGTGTTTGTGTGATCAAAGAAAGATAAACAGCTAGAAAGATCTTCCAGACGTTAGCAGACACACAGTGGTTTAGAGGCTGCATCAATAGTTTTTAGTATTCTAAAGTTTATCATATTATTTTCCAACTTACCAAGAGACAAGGGGTGTTTTCAGACGTGATGGGGCCAGTTGGCCCCGTCACGAAAACAATAGTCATCCCCCGCCGGGATGACCCCGTCACGCCCTAACAGACGTGCCGGGGTCGTCCCAGCGGGGAATTGGGAAGGGGGCGGGGCTGTGCGGTGCAACGTGCAGCCGCACGGCCCCGCCCCCTCCATGCTCCCCACCGCCTGCCCTCTGGGGAGACGGGCGGACAGCGGGGCCAATGCGGCCGCAGTGTCTGGCCGAATCTGCCATGGCCCGGAATCCCGCCGGTGCTTCCGGGCCGTGGCGACCAACCAGATGTTACTTTTCTTTGATCCCTGCCGGGGATCACTTTCACCACGCTTCCCGGGGAAATGGTGCGACTAGCCCGGGAAGCGTGGTTGAAACTGACCCCATGTGGGAATTGAGCATGGAGAACATCTGGCGGCCGCCAAACAGATGTGCGAGTCACAGTGACCACAGGTGGGTATTCACCGTGGTTCCCTGTGATCTCGTAACGTCTGAAAATACCCAAGGAAGATTAATATATTCTTTAAAGAAGATCTTCTTTCTTGATAACTAGTGATTGAAGGAAGACTTTTAGACTCAGAACTAGGATTAACAACATGATCCTTAAATCTGTTTCACACTGGTGCTAACCCTTACCACTGATATGAGTCCAGTGATGTTCTTTTACAACATAGTTAAGCAAGTTGGAAGCAATTTGTTCTACAAAGAAAAATTTGATTTTTCCATACTTCCTTAAAAGAGATCTGCTTACATCACCTGCTTCCTTTGCCGTTTCAGCTCTAGTCAGGATACATCTATACAAACACCATGAGAGAAAACATAAGCTCTGACTCTGCACAATCTTACATAATTCTTTATTTAGACCACTTTATATGTTAGCAGAGAGACTTTCAGAAAATCTGTTGCCAGAGACATTGAAAGCTAGACTGGATAAAGAATGGAAAATATGCCCGCTACAAAATTCAATTTTGTTGGCAAAAGAACCACTTCTTCTAAAAATTCTTTCCCATCTTTAAATTCTGTGATTGCTTGAAAATGCAAAATAAGAAGCAGAACCAGTATTTTCAAACTGTTCAAGAAATGACATTTTTAGCAATACACAGTGCCTCCATTTCCATTGATTGTACATTTCTGTACGTATGAGTCAGCATTTAACAAAGCACAATGCAATGAGAAAGACCAGGGCTCTGAATAAAAAGACTTTAGTCTTGTGGGATATGGAATTATTGGTTTTCCTCCAAAAATTGTTCATATCCCAAGAGTTTGTTCTCAGTGCTGTCAACCATCAGGTTCTCTATCACATGACTAAAGCTCCCAAGCTCAAGAATGAAAGCACGTCTTGTTGATTATAGAGTGAATTCTGTTGGATGAAAACCATTAACATCAACTCCAGTTTGAATAGTAAAATGTATGCAGATGTATATATGGGTGTGGAACACAATGTGGAGATGAGGGGGGAGACAAAAGAAACTGGAACACAGACTACAGACATTAGTTATTTGTCTAATTTTCAAGTTTGAATGGGCTTCATTTGTTTAAGTATTTTTAAAAATAAATGAACACACAGGAAACAAACCATAAACTTTGCAGGCTTTAAAGGAGCAACCCCAGAGTAAGTTGTTGATCACAGCTACAGTGCCAATCTCTGTTTCCACAATCTTTAGGCAGTTATCTGGTGGTGACCAAGGGTTCTTACCTTCATTGGTTGCAGTGAAGGTTGCACAGCAATTTTGAGTATCCGTCTACATATGTTTACACAACTGGCTATGAATTTGGAGCCAATTTGTTTAGCCGCAATTTTAAAAAAATTGGGACATGCAAGTTTGTACTATTCTTGTTGAGAAAGCAGGCTGCTTAAATGTAATTTTTTAAATGTGATGTCAAAGTACACCTTGTACAGAAATCAGTGCAAAGCTACGAAAAAGCTCAAATCAGTTTTCAAAATTAGTTTTTGAACCCCGCTGTAATCAGAAATAATAAGTGGGATAAAACATAAGTCCTGTCTTAAATAAATAGTATTTTATAGATTATTTTACCAAAAAGAGGCGAGTTGTTTTTTTTATTGGGGTGTGTGTGTGTGAAAATTAGTTCCAGTTCTACAAAGCAGCAGGAGAAAGCTGTTGGGTCTTTTCTTTTCCTGAAGAAAACAAAGCACCAGAAAACCTTTTTTTTTCTAAAGCAGGAAGCCAAAACTCTTACCAAAATCCAGTTTGTGTGTGTTTTCTAGCCCAATTTTATACACCAGGAAAGAACAGAAAGTACAGATATATCTCACAACTTTTGAAGTTTATAACTAGTTGAAAGTCAATTCATAGTTCATCCAGTCCTTTATTAAAAAGAAATAAAATTAAATGTCAGAATGAGATTGGTGTTGTTTCTCTCAAACCCGTGCCACTTGTTTTTTTATTAGGGGCAATCAAGCACCCGTGCTTTTAGTCTCTGAAGCAGCTGGATTATTATATTACCTAAAGTAACAACAGCAGGTATAGGTACTATGATGGCTATTCTTGTTTCAGAGCTTCCAACCTGTGGGGCATGACACCAGGCAAGAACACTGTCAGAATCTTAATCAGGGAAGTTCGAAGATTGGGACATGAGACTCTCTGGGGCCTTTCAGACGTAGTCACTCTCCCTGCAGACCCATGTGACACCACGGCACTCTAAAGGGGTAGGTGTAGACAAAGTCTAGTGGGCAAGTCTTATCCACTCTTCTACCACCCATGAATTCAAGTGGGGTCACATCATCTGCAGATGAGGCCACAATTCTGATTCATATTGATATAATTTGCATGCATCTGTTACTAGCTGTTGTGTTTTGTGGTTGTGTTAGGGACAACACAGGGACAAAGGAGTTTCTTAACCAAATCTGCTTATTGTCTGCTGTCTCAGATGCAGCCTGCCCAGAGCTGCCTGCATTAAGCCCAAGCACAAACTGGCCCAAACCAGTTATAGCAGGCTAGCTGTAAAGGGTCAGCTCCCCACACTGGCAAGTCAAAGGTATAGGTAGGTTGAAATGGGCCCTAGCGGAGACAATGGAATGGGGACCAGGCTCTCCACCACTTTCCCAGAAGCAGAAGATGCAGATTTACCAGGGATTCTGGGCTTCCCAAGAAGATGTGTCCTGACGCAGCCAGACCGCCTATCCCTGTTATAGCTATACTCTTGTGGGATTACAGTTATAGATCAAAATGAAGTCACAGGCAAACGTTTCGGAGCCACATAAGAACATAAGTAGTGCCATACTGGGTCAGACCAATGGTCCATGAAGCCCAGCATCCTGCCTCTGACAGTGGCCAACCTCGGTCTCTTGGGAGAAGTACCAACAGGTTAGTCAGAAACCTATTCCATGTTGTTCCAGCCCTCAACCATAAGTGGTTGCATCCCTAAAACCTGCTTGGTTAATAGCCATTAATGGACCTATCCTCCAAGAACTTATCCAATCCCTTTCTAAAACTAGCTACACTACTGGCCTTGACCACTTTCTCTGGCAGTAAATTCCATAAGTTAATCATGTACTGAGTGAAAAAAATACTTCCTCTTATTTGTTTTAAATCTGCTGCCAGTTAATATCATGGAGTATCCCCTTGTTCTAGTACTGTTAGAGAGGGTAAATAACTGCTCCCTATTTACATGTTCCATACTACGCATGATTTTATAAACGTCTATCATATCTCCTCTCAGTTGTCTCTTCTCCAAGCTGAAGAGCCCCAACCTATCAAGTTTCTCTTCATCCGGGAGCTGTTCCATACCTGTGATCATTTTTGTTGCCCTTCTTTGAGCCTTCTCTAGTTGTACTGTTGTTGTTGTTTTTGAGATGGGGCAACCAGAACTGCACACAATAATCCAGGTGCAGTCATACCATAGATCTATATAGAAGCACTATGATATTTTCAGTTTTATTCTCTATCTGAATGATTCTTAACATTCTGTGTGCTTTTTTGACCACTGCTGTACACTGAGCTGAGAATTTCAATGTATATTGTATACAGCAATACATTGCATTCAGAAACAGACACAACACTCATTTAACAGGATGGTGATGAAACTACTCTGTTTATAACTCCAAAACATCATCTTACTCTACTTCTATCTCCCAATCACACTATTGTCTAAGATCACTAATTTTTCATGTTATCTCTTGCTGCAAAAGTTTAATTGATCCAAAGAAGGAGTATGCCATACTCCTTCAGTTCATTGCCATTTCTACCTATGGAGAAATGTGAAGTGTCCACATTCCATATTGTGATTCCTTGGAATGTCTGAGAAAAGGGATGAAGAGAATCTATAAATCGTTTGAAATGGACATGCACAGATGGTTTCAATTTGACAGAAATACATTACTCATAACAGATTCTTCAAAACCCCCACAAGTGAATGGATTTTAGTTCACTGATTAACCTTCCTTCAGCATCTGGGCATAGAACCAATAGTGATACCCAGCAAACTGAGCACCCTAAGGACAAATTGGTAATGCTCCCATTTCAGAATGGAGAGGGAATGAAGGTTCCATCTTGTATTAATCTTTTCAAACCAGAGCATGCTGAGAAAATGATTTAAGACAAATTAGCTCACTAGGATTACATTTATTTTTTTCATATTAATTCCACATTTTATTTTATTTTATTTTTTAAAGACCTTGTCCAGAAGTGCCCTGGAATTTTAGTTATTTGTTTTAGTTATTTAGTTGGTAGTGACCCATTCATTTATCTTGCTTTATATTTCCCATATACTTGCAACTGTTTAAAACATGAAACAAGTACCAAAAGGCTCCCAATTGGCATTGGAACACCATTATGATGCTGCCCTCACATATGCTCTTACAGTCTGAAGAACCCATCATGTCCCATCTATGCTGGTGGGAGTTTTTTCACTCCATGAGTGCAAGATCAAGCCCCAAGATGATGCTATACAGAGAATTCAGGGAAGGGTATAACACCAACCATTAAATAAAGAATGCAGAAAGTAGTCTGCATCCTTATTTAAAAAGGTTTATATCATAAAGTTATCATGATACAGGTGACTCCCGAGGGAAAGACTGAAAGAAGGCTATTGAGAAAGACTGATTGAAAAGGTGACAAAAAAAATCTCTGGGAGAGAAGAAATAGGGATAGGTACTAGTGCAGCCTAGTGGATAAGGTGTCGGACTTAGTGGTAGGAGACTGGAATTTACATCTTTTCTTAGCCCTGAACTCACTGGGTGGCCTGAGGCAAGTCACTGGGTACATACTACAGCCACACAAGATGTTACCATGAGTTGGGCATCCTTACCCCAATTTGGGCACTGTTGCTCTGCGATGCAGTGGCTTGTATGCCCTGTGGCCAGCTGTTCATCCCGTGGTGAGGCAGACAGTTGGCTGCTACACCCTGCATCCTCCAAAAAAGGTTAAGGATGCAGGGCATAGTAGCCTAACCCAAAGTGGTGTAAGGCTGCCCAACACATGGCAGCACACAGCTCCTTGTGGGCCTAGTTCTTGTCTGTCTCTCTAGATGATGTGTTTCGCTGTAGGACTTTGAGTGGTACGTGCTGTCACCATTCCCGCGTGGCCACATCACAAGCAAGGGGTGGGGGAAGGCACCCACATGTGTGGCTGTCACTGCGGACTGCTCTGGAGCATGGCAGGATGTCTAGCAGCTACTGGTCCATTTGGTTTCCCTGCGGGAGTGGGGGGAACCATGTGACCTTCTCCCTGCACTGTTTCCAAAGTATGGTGGCTGTGATTGCCCAGCCCGAAGTGCACAGGGGATCAGACCCTACCAACTCGTGTAGCTGAAGCCACTCTCTCTCAGGCAGCCTCTCCATCTGTAAAATGGGAATAGTAAAAACTTACCTCACAAGATTATTGTGAGCTAGATAAGTATCTTTAAACACAGGCAGTTCTACATAAATAATAATTAATTTTGGAGGGCCTGAGCTGTGAAGGGCCTTAAAATTGACAATATGGAGCCTGAACTTGATGAGATAAATCATGATAACCAGTAGAGGGTTTCAAAGATGGAGATTATCTATAGTGGCAAGAAAAAACATTGTTTTGTATAGCCTAGATATACAGTTGGGTAAGCAAAAGAGTTCATGGTTTAGTTATATTCCCACGTAGACATTACTTTATAATGTAAAAATATCATATAGTAGGATAAATGACTTGCTAGCGAAGCTCTGGGTGGGGGACGCTATTACTGCCACTCTCTGCACTGAATACTAAAGCTGAAGCCCTATATTTATAGTGAGATTTCATATAATGGAGGATATTCTGATATATTCAGAAATCCAGGGGGAAAAGTGGGAGGTAGAGACATTAGAGGACCTGAATTGTAACCTGCCAAAACCACTCTGCATTCTTCCATAGCCTCCCTGCCAAGCTGCACACTCATGCAGGATTATTGTGTTAATAACCCAAACCATGAACAAGTAGTGCTGAAACCATGAGTGTGGGGCATATGGACCCAATATAACAACTACTGGAGGGACCAGAGCAAGGAAAACAAAAAGCTGGATTGTTACAGACCTGTAAGCAGAATGCCTCCAAATTGGGGGTGGAGGGTCGGAGAGGCACTTATCACTGCAATCTCATTGTCATCATCTGACTTGAGTTCATCTGACTTAAATAGAGTTACTCACAAGTTACACAGGTGTAACTGTAATCAGCATAAGCATCAGACCTCAAGGATAGTAACTGTTACACATGAGAAACAGATGGATTTTACACCACCAATTTATTATTAATTGAAATAGAAACAGAGTATCAAACTACCTGAATACATTTGCATCAGAGCAATGGAGGCATAGAGAATCAGATTTCAACACTGGCAGGGACAAGGTTTTGTTAACTAACATCTGGTTTTATGTGAACACATGCATCTTAAAGAAAATGATGAACTCAGAAAGAAGGCAATAGGAAGAATGTGCTGATTCAACTTTCTCAATTGGAAGCCATTTCTCAAACTAACATGAGTGGGAAAATTGTGCTCGTGGCTAGGGCTGAAACTCGTTCTCAAGTTTTTCTCAGTTCTCTCAGTTCTTGGCTCATTCTGTCAAAAAAGAACAATCTGAGAACCAGCAGTATCTCAACTGCATTCTCGCCAAGAAACTCGAGAAAAAAACAAAAAAAAGAAAGAAAGAAAAAAAGAACTGTGCCTGTGCAAATGGCCACTGGGGCTGTTCTGTGCATGTGCAGCCCTTTTCCAAAATGGCGCCAGAAGCATCACTTCCAATTTGGAAAAGGGCAGCCATTTTTTGCATGTGCAGCAGTCACTTTGCACATGCATGGACAGACTGCCCTTTTCCAAAATGATAGCAATGCTGCCAGTGCCATTTTGGAAAAGGGATGCTCCCTGGCTCTTGCTTCTCCTTCCCCAGAGTTCCATTTTTCCTTTCTCTCCCCATCTACTGATGGCAGGAACACCATCAATTTGGAAAAGGGAAGCCATTTTTCACATGCACAGCAGCCATTTTGCGCATGCATGAACTGCCTTTTCCAAAATGGCATCAATGCTTCCAGTCCCATTTTGGAAAATGGGTGCACATTTTGGAAAAGGGCTGGTTCCTGGCTCTTGCTTCTTCTCCCCCTCACCCCCCCCCCCCGAGTTCCATTCTTCCTTTCTTCCCCAGTGTACTGATATGAACTGGTCCCCTATTCTTCCTCTCCAACCACATAGCTTTCCCCCCAGCTCCTCCTCCTGCTCCCTCATGTCACCCTATTCTTCCTCATGCCTCCTATGTGTGAGGAACAGACCAGAATATGGGCTGCTTTCAGACCTTTCCCCCACGCATATTCTGGCTGTGGGAGGGAATGCTCAGTCAGGATATACACGGGGATCGGCCAGTTTGAAAGCCACCCCCCCGCCCCCACGTGGTTTTGCCAGCAGACACGCACAGGGATGCAGAGTTGGATTTCCTGCTCTGAATCCCTGTGCGTGTCTTCCAGAAAAGCCATGAGGGGTGGAGTGGGGGGGGGGGGGGTCACACCAGTCAATCCACGTGCATATACTGGCTGTGCATTCCCTCCCTCAGCCAGAATATGCATGCAGGGGGGAGGTCTGGAAGCAGCCTTACTTTACCCAAGACTGGCCATGAAGATGTATGACACAGTCTTAGCTAGTTGTGTATTGCAGTGGGTTTGTCTTTTGACTGGATTTTGGAATTTTGACTAGACTTTGGAAGTTTCACAGATCCAATGATCCTTCCTTGAACATTTCTGAAAAATCCCAGGAAAAGGATGAAAAATCCCAGGCATTGATATAGACAATGGCAGAAGCATGGGATCACTGGAGACTGACAAAGTACCAACCAAAGTGCTCTCACCTCAGCCCTAGTTGTGTTCAACTTGCAAAAAATAGGAAAACGGCAGTTAAGTTGCTTCATTGTGCAAATGAAGGCGAATGACCTGTTCCAAATAGAAAGAGGATTTGCTGCAATTGCTCGTTTCAAGACTAGATGAAATATTTGTTAATATAAAACAAAATCCATTTTGCATGCACTAAATGGTGGCGATAACACCAGTTTGGGTAAGGGTGGTGGACATTTTGCACATGTGCAAGTGGCCCAGCAGTCATTGTGCATGTGCAAACCACTACTCTTATCCAATATTGGGTAAGCGTAGTGGCCATTTCACACATGCGCAAATGGCATGGTGGCCACCTGGGCATGTGCCATGGATTTTAAATTGTTATTATTTTTGGTAGGGATTCTGTTTGGATGCATATTCTAACTGGAATTTGGATCAAAAAGTGAATAGCTGTTCCATTCCCATGGTAATGTTTCCCAAAAGCAGAACAGGTGTTTTAAAACACCCCTAGTTTTTTGGGTGAAGCCTTCATCCACTGGTGAATAGGGGAAAGATTGCCTTATTGCCAATATAATTCTGTATTTAATAAAACTGAATTAGGGGTGTGCAATTAGTTTTTGTTATTATAATAACCAAAAACAAAATATAATAACAGTGAAAACAAAAACAAATTTTTGTTTTTGAAATAATGAGAAAAATCTGATAAATGTATTTCTGGCTATAATGTTTTTGTTTCTTATTCAATTCTGATGAAACATGGGAAGATTGTACCCCCACCAGAGGGCACTATTTGTGCCACCTTTCAAAAAGATTGGATAAAGGGGGTCGATTCTAGAAGCAATTGAATGTTATGATTTTTAAAAAAGCTCTATACACATTCCTGGCTACAACTTCTTTATCTTCCATCTAATTTGCATGAACCATGGAAAGATAATGGGTGATTTCAGACATTACTTGGTCCCAATTCACTACAGTAGGTTCCTGGGGGGGTGAACAGATTAACCACCCCACGTGGTCAAGGAAAGCCCCGAACAGACATGACGGGACCGGGACCATGGCAGGGAATCGGACCACCAGGCCACGGCCCAGAGCAGCGCAACAGACATTATGCCAATCCCAGGCTGGCCTGTGGTTAAAGCACCCAGAAGGCACCGGGGCAGCTCGTCCCGGCTGCTGTC
Organism: Sphenodon punctatus; assembly: GCA_003113815.1. Classification (NCBI taxonomy): domain Eukaryota; kingdom Metazoa; phylum Chordata; class Lepidosauria; order Sphenodontia; family Sphenodontidae; genus Sphenodon; species Sphenodon punctatus. Next base: position 505,186 of record QEPC01013866.1, read on the forward strand.
ATGTGCCCTTTAAATTTCCCTCCCCGGTCTGTGTTGTTGCTGGTTGCCTGGCAGTGACACTGTGGGCTTTGTCCCCAGATGGGAATCATTGTCTTTAGTTCCAGCCGATGGTTGCCGTTCAGACATGTGCAGTGCCATGGTGGGCCCTGCGGACCCTTGCAGCCCTCCATGCCAGGGTAACCCACAAGCAGGCGCCCAGGTGCAGCTCCGTGGTAAGGAGGTGCAGCTGCTCAGTGTAGTTGTACCACTCGGCTACAAATGCAAGGTACATCCACTAGGCGGCTGCCCTGTCCTGCTCCACGGTGGTGGTGGCCCTGGGGGTTGGAGGATCCCTGCTGGCTGGGCTCCCGGGCGCCTGCCTGCTCACCCACCTGGGTCTTGTGCCGGGGTGTTCCGTGCCCTGTGGGCAAAGAGGGGGGGTTGTTGGTGTAGGCTTGCGTGGTTGGGCGACTGTGGCCTGGGCCCCCTACCCACCTTGCCTTTGGGGAGCTGGAACTGGGGCTGGCCTGTCCATCCCCCCCTCGGCCCCTGACCCCTATGAGCCCAGTCCCTCTCCCCTCCGGGTCGCCCGCTTACCCTCAATGTCAGTCTCGTATCCTTCCAAGGCTGGCCGCTTGGTGTGGGAGTGCTCCCCCTGGGACCACTGGATGAGGGTGATGAGGGTGCTGGCCTCAGACTCCGCTTGTCTGACCTGGGGGTGGCTGCTCTCCAGGCTGCTTTCCGGGAGGGGGGCTGTAGGTGCCGGAGGTCCTGGGGCATTCCTCCTGGGGGTCTGGGGCCCTGGAGCTTGTCTCTACCAGGGGGGCGGTGAAGTGTGGGGGTACCTCGGCCCTTTCCCTGCCCTGGACCACTGCACTCCCCACGAGCCGTGGGGTGACTATCGACCCCTTCATGTGGAGTATTTGGTCCAGGGCATCGTAGAAGGGGGCAGTCTGGGCTCCGTGTCCGGACCGCCTATTGTTGTCCCGGATGGCCTTGTACCCCCTCTTCAGTTTCTTGGCATTGGAGCGGCACTGTACCATGGTGCGATGGTGCCCCGCTGCCTCCATGTCCCCCACTATGTCCTGGTAGACATGCTCATTGCGCTGGTTGAGCGCGAGCTCCAGCTGGTACTCCAGGGTCCCCCAGCTCCATATGAAGTCCCAAGTCTCCTGAAGCCCCCACTGGCTCCCTCTGTGGTAGGGCTTCCTCCCTCATCTCCCCTGTGGGTCCCCTGTGGGTGCTACCAGTGATGTCACCCAAGGCAGAGCCCCCCCCCACTGCTCCATGGGATCCAGAGCCGGCCCTCTGCTGCTGCCAGGGTTTGGAGGGGTGTCAGGTCGGGGCCGGGGGAATGCAGCGGGGGTGCAGAAGGTAGGTGCGGGGTGAGGTGGGTGTCATGTCAGGGGTGGGAAGGATTCGGGGGGGTGGGAGGTTGGCGTGAGGGTTGGGGG
>QEPC01013866.1:507233-530087 GCA_003113815.1 Sphenodon punctatus
ATGTTGGGCCGGGAGGTGGGAGGTTTACACGGGTGTTGGAGGTTGGGCAATGTTGCGTGGGGGTTAGGAGGTTGTTGCAGGTGTTGGGGGTCGGGGGATGTTGCGCAGGGGGGTCGGGAGGCTTGCATGTGTGTTGGGGGTTGGGGGATGTTGCACGAGGAGGTGGGAGGTTTGCGCAGGTGTTGGAGGTCGGGGAATGTTGCATGGGAGGTTGTGGCGGGTATTTGGGGTCGGGGGATGTTGCACGGGGGAGGTTTTGGCAGGCGTTTTGGAGGGGCTCAGGAAAGTAGACTCATGTGCCTTTCTTGATGCTGTATTTTACCTGTGAGCAGCTGCTCTACTGAGCATGTGTGAGCCAGCAGGACCGTGCTGTGTTTTGCCGGTGAGCAGCTGCTCTCCTGCTCATGTGCGACCTCACAGAACTGATTTTTTGATCATAATAACTTGGTTTTGGTTGCATCAATCAGTATCATATTTCAAAAGCACTTGTTATTGATCTCATTCTCGAAGCCTGTGAAGTTTGGGGGCTCAACTCATCCAGGGGGAGGAGATATTGATGATTCAAATACGTGAGTATAGTGTGCATTTTGACCACAACCAATTAACGTTTAAGCAGTTATAACATTTTATTTTCCTAATGGATCTTTTTTCAAACTTTGTGGATATGATGGCCCTCACAACTTACAGCCATGGTTAAATTTTCAGAAATGTAGGTCAAGCAGTTTCCTCAAAATGGGGCTTCAGCAGTGCCCTGTTTATAATGAACAGTGGCTGTACATTTAAGTTTCAGGCAGCTACCACTGCCTGAAAATTAGATAAAATATGCAACTGCAAAGTACAAAACTGTACCAATAATGTAGGTTGTAAAAGGGATCTTTTGTCCCAGGTTATTTGGTCTTGAAATTTGAGAGATCAGTATATTTTTATAGATATGAAATGGCTAAGGAAATGCTTCCAAGCATTTTTAATGAAGAATATGCCTTGCCATATGGGATAACATTGAGCTTTTTCTTTTTTTAAACGCCAATCTTAGCATTTACACATGATGGAGAAAGAATGAACAAATGGAAGCTATTTGTCAGTGTTGCAAAAGCAAGAAGCCAAGGAAATTAATGAGGAGAACTTTTCAGTAATAACATCAAGCCATTCATCTATTCACAGAATAGCCAAGAGATTTTTGGTCTTTCAAGAGCAAATGGCAGTTTGTATATGAAATTATTTTCCAGCATGTAACTGCAAAGCTGACAAAAGAAACCAAAAGTGACCCAGACTAATCCAGAACTTTGAGAACTTTACACTGATCTCCTTGAAAACTTGATGACCCTTTCCAGCATATTGCAAACTATTATTGAAATAGTGTATATTCAAGCTCATAGGACAGGCTGGTGTAGTCAAGTGAAATGCACATCATGATGAGTGTTTTTAAATGAGCTTGCTCCTCACATGCCCCTCCCCCCAATTCACGTGGAAAGCCACTCGTATCAAGTTGGTGCATGGGGAGGTGCGCTCCAGTGATCCACGCACCATCCACCCAGTCCCCGCACAGAGCACGCCTGAAAAATCCAGAGTTCCCCGTGTAGAGTCTTGTGGGCCACTGTGTGGACAGGGCAGTCATGTGGGGAGCCACCCATGTGAATCTCTCCCCATGCATTTAATGTGCATAGACACCCTGCACCTGCCCCACACATTGACCACAGATCTCCCTCCCTGCCGAATTCATTTAAAATCACCCAGTTGCATTTCCTGAAATAAATTAAATTGACTGAAATTGAATGCAATTTATCAGTCTCTGGGTATTTTGAAAAAGAATCCTCTCAGTTTTGTGAACTCCATTCAGTGTTTGTGATAAAGACACTGTGAAAACGAGTTAAACCATCAGTAAGTCCCATAACAAAAAAGGTAGCTATATTTCAGAATAACCCACTAAGTGAGTCCCATGTATGTAAGCCTGCTCCCTTGACAAAATCCAAGTGTGTGACCTCTGTACAAAGCTGTCAACATAGTGCTTGCCTGTAATCCCATGGGATCACTACGAGAAAACAGAGAAGTCCCTGTTGTGTTCTGTTGCTTCTTTTATAATAATGTCCCTGTAATCCAGTGTTATAACTGTAAAAACTATCTTTATTTATTAAGTAACATTAGAACATGTTTACAGAGACTACCACTTGAAGGCAGCTATTGTCTCCCTCAGACTCCAGCTTCTAACTGTCCTAAGTGACCAATCCCAATGGCCAATGAGATCTTGGAATCTTCATATTAGCTCCTTTCTTAAAGGCATATACACCATGAGCCTCAAACTTTGAAGTTCAGATCCAAACCTTTGCAAATTGTAATGCCCTTGTAATTGCCTGAGGATCGGGACACTCTACCCTATCTCTTATTAGGATGTTTTAATATGGTTGATGTTAAAAAAGTGTTGTTGTTTGTTTGATTTTTATTAAAGGGGGAAGAGTGTAATGTTCTAAATATTTGGATTATGTTTGTTGCCACTGGGTGTCCAATGTGTAAATAGTTAATTACTATTATAAGCTTCAGGGCTATAATGAGCATGCTCCAGTCAGGAACAGAGTACTTGTGATCACCAAAATGGAGGCTAACAATGTGCTCTGTGAGCCTAGGCAGCAATAATGGATCTGCTTTCTAACAGTACTTTGTGTGTGCCTCAATATTTTACACAATCTTTGGAGGCTGTTCACCCTATTACTGAGCCAAACTAAACTTGGTTTACTGACCAAGACTGACAAAGAAATATGGAAGGAATGCCCCCCTTCCATCTTCCCCCAGTAACCCATCTCCCATCTCGTACAGCTTCTCTTATCTATTGTTACAAACTGGAGTACCAGTGCATCAGGTATGGTCTTGAAGCTAAAAAGGGGGCAACACTAAATTGGGGGTGTCAGGAACTATCCAAGATGTGGGCAGACTTCAGCATTGGCTTCAGGCAGAGGCAGAGAAAGGACTGGGTCCGGGCAGGAACTGATCAAGTGCAAGCTTGGGTTTAGGAACAGGCTTGGTTTTTGAAGCAAGCTTGCATGAAGATGGGAACAAGAACATGTTCTAGCTTACCTCACGTGTGAGTGGAGGTGGAAACATAGACAGGATCAGATGCAGGATCAGGTTTAGGTAGAGATAAGGACAGGGACAGCATGTGATCAAGCACATAGACAGGAAGGAGTGATGCTACACCTCCAAATCTCCTGCTTCTTTGGGGCAGACCAATATGTCCAAAGGCAGACAAACATCCAGCAAGTGGTATAGAATGCAAGAAACAGAGGAACCTTAGCTTGGAGCTTGGTTCAAACCCAGCTGCAGCCATTGCGCTGTTGCATCACCAACCACTTGGAAACCCTGGGGCTGCCAGTGCAAGACCTATATTCTTCATGGGCACAAATATTTTTTCTTTTTCTTTTCCACAGCATGATTTTCTAGAGAGCTGATTGAATCCCTGTTGTCGATGCATCCGAAATAAAGCAAGGACAACCATGTTGGGTTTTAAAGGCCGCACTCTTTATTTCAAATGGAATTAGGCATGGTGGGGAATTGCCCTCAGGCAATTCAGGTCTAGTGCTAACTTCTATACTTGGGTACGTAACAACCCCAACAAAGGGGAGGCTTGGATGTACCCTCCATAACCCCCCTTTATCTACCTAACAAAAGCGTCTCCCCTCTGGCATTGGCTAACGGCCGCCTCCAGAGGGGACAAAGTCCTTCCGGACCTGAGCCAAGGATTTAAGTTACCGCCAGTTTGGGGACCACTCATATCCCTTCCCGCCTTTGCCAGCAACTCACCTTGGGAGGTTAACCCTGTTGCTGGGCACTCCCAGCCTATGCTCCAGGTGTTTCCCCCACATCTCTTAGGGAGATGCCTCTTTCATTACTTATTCTTAAGAACTTGCTACAGCACTGGATCCCTGCAGGAGTGCAACAATACATAATAATAACTACTTCCCTCCCTCAATCCTGACTACTTGGGATTGATCAGCCAAAACAATGAAACACTACGAGGAAGGCGAAAAATGAGAAAAACTATTTCAGCCAATTATGTTTTCCCTTAAAAATTCCTTCCTGGCCCCTCTAAGGCAACCAGTTAAACCTGTAGTATCTCAGGGAGGGAGGGATGGGGGCTTTCCAGCTCTCAGCGGCGCTCAGAATGCTGCCGTTCAAGTGAAACGGGCGGAAAGGCTCCCAGCAAGGAGCGGGACCTCCACACTCATTTCTGATTGTCCAGCCCCGTTGCTGGGCAGACTCTGCCCGAGCCACCGAGGCATCATCGCCGTGACCCAGTCTGACTGCGCCAGGTCTCCCCCTCCAGCGCCACTGCGCGCGCACTGGAGAGGCCAGAATATGGCCCTAACTTCCTCTACCCTTGCTCCATTTCACTGATGGAGTGTGACAAACGCCCCTGGTGGCCACCTATTAAGGCGGGCCAAGGGGTTTTGTGGTAATGATGGCTCCAATAATCACAAACACCCCCTCTTTATCTGGGAGTCTTTCCGTATGGGAATTAGGCATGCTACATGATTGTGGATGGGAATGGGGGAAAGACAACTAACAGTAACCGTAGATGATTCACGGACACTTCTCAGCTTCATAAGGCCAGAATTCGCTTTTGAAAAACACCTCATTGAAAAGACCTTTGCTGCCTTTTCAGCTGGCTTTGCCACTACCTTTTCTGCAGGAGGGGATGATTTAGCCCTCTGACCTGACTAAGGAGCTGGAAATATAAACTGCTGTGAGTGACCCAAAAATGTCCAGAGAAGCTGGAAAAACTTTTCTTTTTCTTTTGCCTCATGGAAAACTCTGAAATCCAGCATGATTAAGGATCATCATGCTTATATAACACCCTGGCTGTCTTTCTCTTTCCATTTTGTTTTGTTTATGTTACTAAGAATATTTTCAGGAAACAGGGTATTTGTTTGTTAGAAGTTTGTCATCTCTTGCTCTTTATTCTCCACTCTCAACTCTAATCTTGCATATTTATTAGTAGCAGGATCCCATGCATACTGAAAAACAGAAATCGTATTTTCCTGTAAATGTCTCTGCAATAAAATAATGAAAGGGGGAAAAAGCAAGTGAATTAGAGAAAAGGGATCATGTACAAGACAGTGGAATGGTTTCTAAAGCAGAATGGCTTTAAGAATTTCCCATGTGGTGTCAGCTTTGCTTTAATAGCTTTCATTCACTCTTCCATTCTTGGCCATTATGTTGTCATTGTAATTCCAATCTTCTTCCCCATTAAACTGTCACAGATGTCGCCCCTTCTTTGCAGCCAGGAGACAGATGGACAAACTCTTCTCAGTCTGCTGTCATTAAATTGGAGACTTTTGTGCTCAGTAAGAAAAAAACTGAAGAGAGGGAGTGAAGGAAACAGGCATTTCCATCCACTGCACTCTATACAATGGGCAACTTAGAGATGGAAACCATCCACCAGAAAACCAAGGAACAGAGAAAGTAATGTACTGGATCAGACCTATTACATCTCCTAGTGCCCAGAAGCATAAGATTCCCCCTTCCAAAATGTTAACATTCATTGTTATTTATTTGGATACTCTTGCTATTCAAGTGGATGTTCAGTCCATTTCTAAATCTAGCTAAATTCTTTGCCTCATCAATAACTTATAGTAGTGAGTTCCACAGTTTAATCATGTGTGCAAAAAATGTTTATTTTTCTCAGGTGTGAATTTGAGGAAAGAATGAAAGAGAAAGACTGAGGCTTGCCAAGGAAATTCTTGTCCAGTCATAAATTTAGAAAGGAATTTAGTTACCTGCCATCCATTAATTTATCCATTGGAATATGATTTACATGCGTGAAATGTACTAAATTGTTGGATCGTGATATGGCTAAACAAATTTCCAATTTTGTAGTTGAGTGTAGTCTGCCAGAAACTGTGGCAATCAACTGCAGATTACAATAGCACAAGTCCTTTTAGGATAAGGCATTTCAACTTAGAGAAGAGATGAATGAGAATGGACATGACAGAAGTTTCCAAAATCATCACTGGTCAAGTAAATAGGAAACTGTTAATTTGGTTGCCCAGAATAATAAAACTAGGAGACACCCATGAAATTAACTAGCAGGAGATTTAAAACAAGGCAGTACTTTTTCTTTCGACATACCATTAAGCTGTGGAATTCATTGCCAGAGGATGTTGTGAAGGCCAATAGCAGAAAGGGTTTTGTTTGTTTGTTGTTGTTTGATGATGATGATTGATGATTGATGAGGAGAAGATAGGTTTTGGGGTCCATAAAAATGGCTATTAGTTAAGTTGGTCAGGACATGAGACTTCTGACTAGCAGGAAATTCATCACTTTATTATGACCTGCTGTGCACTTCCTAAAGAAACTGAAGTTAGTTACTGTCGGACAGGATGTTGGGTTAGATGGACTACTGGTCTGACCCAGTATGGCATTTCTTATCTTCTTATGCTTGAGTGAGATCTGCTTATCATTCCCACTAATGACAGGCAAGATCATCTCTCGCTGGTTATTGAGTGCTGCTAGCACTATGGCTGTTTTCACACAAGACACTCTCCACCACCACCCACTATATATGTTGCAGGACTGCAATGTTGCCCTATGGGTACCCTGTAACATGTATAGTGGGTGGGAGGTGGGTGGGTAGAGGGTGAAAAGTGTCTTGTGTGAAAACAGCCATAGTGCCAGCAGCAGTTGTGTTTCTACCAATGGAGAAAGTCTCATTATAAACAGGACCCTGTATATAAGTAAACAAATATCACAAACAATTCCTAAAATCTGAGGATGGCACAAGAGTAATATGGCTACAATTTCACAGGTGCTAAAAGATCTCAGTGCCATTAAAATTAAAAGGGCCTGGTTTATGGACAGATTCTCAGTGGGAAAACAGAGGACTAGAGGGGCTGAGTGTTATTGGGTGTTTCTACATGTTACATTGGGTGCATTTTTCATGTTGGAAGCATTCACCTAGCGTAACATGTATTTCAAATGCTAAATCATTTGCTACTCATTTGTCCCACACAGTGGGCACAAATGGCCATTTAGGCCAAACTGACTGGCCAATAAGCCCCCCTCTGTATCCCCAACAGCTTTTGAGTACCTGCTGCGTGTACCAGCCAATAAGCACAAGCTTCTATGTGTAAAGAAGCTGGAATGCTAGAATGTGTTGAGGATTGACCATGTTGATAATCCTCAACATGTACCTGGTTTAATGTATAAAATCACCTTATGTATATTTATTTATGTATTTATTTATTTATTTATAAAATTTATATGGCGCCTCCTCCTGCTAAAAGAATCTCAGGGCAGCTAACAACATTTAAAAATACATATTAATAAACAACAAACCAAAATATAATTAAAACAACCTAAAACCCCCAAACAATCCATGCCCAAACCCTCCCTAACCCACCCCACCCACCCCATCTCCTTTCATAAAGACCCAGCTGAACAGCCAGGTCTTCCATTGCCTATGGAAAGAGGGGAGGTTGGCGGTCAAGCAGACCTCCAATGGGAGGGAGTTCCGCAGCCGTAGCACAGCCACAGAAAATTCCCTCCTTGCAGTTGACACCTAGGAAACCTGGGGAGACCTCGATGAGGGCATCCCCGGCCGACGACAGGGGCCAATCCAGGACCCAGAGTGTGAGGCGGTCCTGCAGGTAGGTGGGGCCCAGGCCGTTTAGGACTTTAAAGGTCAGCACCAACACCTTGAATTGGGCCTGGAAGATTATTAGCAGCCAGTGCAGAGCGAAGCACTGGTGTAATGTCCTTGTGTCGGCCCATCCCCGTTAGGAGATGGGCCACTGCATTCTGCATCAGCTGCAGTCTCCAAACCAGCACCAAGGGGAGCCCCACGTAGAGTGTATTACACTAGTCCAGTCTCGAGATAATAAAAGCATGGACGATTGTGGNCAAACATCTGGCAGCCGCCAAACAGACGTTCGAGACACAGTGACCACAGGTGGGTATTCACCGTGGTTCACTGTGATCTCGTAACGTCTGAAAATACCCATTGTTGGCTATTTGTCCTGTAGGGAAATATTTTAGCTTAGACTTCCAGACTTCTAGGATGCAGGTGTTCAAGTTAATAACTCCTATGCTGTGCCATGATTTTAGATCAGTGGTCCTCAAATCTTTTGCTGCATGGCACTATTTTGATGTCCAGACATAGTGTAGTGCACCTCCTATGTAGGTGCCCCACCGGCTTCCAGATTCGGGGCCAGCGGGGAGGGGACAACCCCTTCCTCTCCGGGTGCACCTCAGGGGTACAGGGACATCACCCTGTCCTCTGGGTGAAGGGGCCTCCACAGGCCTAGACCAGATCCTACCCACCCTCTCCCAGCCCCCTGAGTCCAGCGTCCCAGTGTTACAGCACGGGCAGCCCCCTGGCTAGGGTTTCCCCCCCTTCCAGTCCGAGGTATCGGGTTACTTCCCTGACGATGCACCGCTGCTCTCCGCTATGTTTTGTGCTCCTCTCTTCCCATCTTCTTCCTGCTTCCGGGTTTTTAAGTCCCGGCTTCTGGACTCTCCCCCAGCGTGCCCTCCCCTCGCCTGGCGTCATGCGGCCTCCCGCCATCAGCATGCATGCGCTGTGCATTGCCCTGCTCCTCCAGTTGCCTGCAAGCATGATTGCCGGATGTGTTGTCTCAGCACCACCCGGCTCCCTCGTCTCCTTGGGACTCCTGGGATCCGATTTCTCACATCCGCCACACATAGGGTGTTTTCAGAAATGATGCTAACCCCAGTTTAACCACACTTTAACCACACTTGAACATTTCTTATGCATGTTTCAGGGGTGCATAGGGCACCAATACAGCCCTGCAACATGAATAAGAAATGTTCAAGTGTGGTTACAGTGTGGTTACTGTCTCTTATACACATCTAGATGTGTATAAGAGACAGCCCGGCATCCAGGCGGAGCTGTGGATCCAAGAGCACTCCCAGACTCCAGACCTGAGACACCAGGGGAGAATGGACCTCATCAATGATGGGGGTCATCGCTCCCCTGGCTTTCCCCACAATCATCACCTCCATCTTGTCAGGATTTAACTTCAGGGGGCTCACCCTCATCCAATCCCCCACAGCTGACAAACACAGGGTAAGCACCGAGACTTCTGGACCTGGACACATCAGCATATTGATGATACCTTACACCAAACTCCCTAACAACCTCCCCCAAAGGCTGCATATACACATTGAATAAGAGAGGGGATAAGATGGAACCCTGTGATCCCCACATGTGAGGCCCTGGGGAGAAGATGAAGAATCACCCAGTACCACATGTTGGGTTCTCCCAGCCAGGGAAGAGCGGAACCATTGTATATGCAGGGTATTCATGAGTGTGTCTGTGTACTTCTTCCAATTTCTTTTTTTAAAAATCGGAAAATGAAATTGTTTTATTAAAGACATTTATTTTAAAAGATTGCTTCTCTGTATATGTATTAATAAAGATCTTTACAGATATCTATAATAATTCAGAGCATTGTTGAAAACAGACACTGTTTTTCATTCACTGCAATGAAGCATCGTTTTGCTGCCCTCATCTCTAACATAAATCATACCCTTACAAATCCCTAAATGCTTCCCAGTTGCTACCCGTGTCCACATTCCTAATGGGTTTTCAAGAATGTCTGTGCCTTGCTGTGTTGCCCACAATGCTCCACAAATGTCAAACACCACAATATGCTGCCACAACCCTAACGTATTCTATCAAGGATGAACCCTCGCCCAATGCAGATCCCATTCCATTTGAACATTCAATTCTTGTGTATTCCACCTTTCTTGCTTCTGGTCTCTTTTGGCACTTTCCTCCTCTGGATGTACTCCTTTACATTAACTTTTCACTGTCAGTCTCCCACCTCTGCTGGAGCCTGAATGGAGCAGCTTTTGTGGAGTTCAGGCCTCCTTTGGGTAAAAAAAAATAACAACAAATGTAACGGTGGCCCACTGTGGCCCAGGACTCACCTGTTTGTCTGTTTCCATGCAGTCAAATGTTTGCCCAGGATTGCCCCAGGGTGGGTAAGCAGCTGGTCTGGGATGCGTCCCCGGGAAAATCATCGCCATGCATCCTGGGCCAACAGCTGCCAATGTGGCTGGGGAGCCGTCCCACCACCTGCACATTTGCTTACCCTACTATTACTAATTTCTGTAGCACTGCTAAGTGTACACAGCACTTTATAGTCACAGATTTTCAGACAACTTAACCAGTGAGCCTACAAATCTAAGATGGACATGGCCTGTTTCCTTTCCCTGGGGAAGTCAAGCATCCACTGCTGTAATCCGCTCCACATGATAAGAAGGATATGCCATGACATCCATCATAGGGCCTCCTCCCTCTCCATCACTCTCCATTCATGTACATACTATCTCAAATGCCTTGATACTCACTGCTCCTCCCTCCCACAACTGGCTGTATTCCGTAGATCAACATACATGTTCATCCACTGCTCAGAGTTGTCATGGCAACAGGGCAGGGGGACAGAGAGGGGGCACTACATTACCCTTGCTGGGGTAACCAGACCAAGGAGTTTTGAATGTCAGTGAATAATACATCCTCCTGCCATTCACATTAACTGTCACAGATAACTGTGTTCAATTCTTCACCAACACATAAGGTCATCCAATTCCCAGAATCATCAAGGCCGTAGGACAGAGGGTGGGGCAATACATTGCTCTTACTGGGGCTGATCCCGAGTCCCATGACTGGAGTACAGAGCGCACATGGTGTGCGTGTATGTACATGTGTGAAAGTCGTGCACACCAGTGGCACAGGGCTTACAGCGCATGTGCAAACTGCACAGCAGTATGCGTGGGGCTTGGGATCAGCCTCATCGACCACAGGCTCAAAGAGTATTACCTTGCTTCATGATACTAAGTAAGCAAGTCCCATACTATGTAGAGATTCTCCATCGAGTGATGCTCAGACCGGCATAGCTCCAAGATGAAGTTGGGACCACAAGTGCATTCAAACATCCAGTGACCAATGTGTCCTGCCATTCACGATAACCCCTACATAGCTGCTTTCTTAGTAGACACATGGGCCACATCATCCACCACCAAGAGTCACTATATTGCTCATGCCTTCTGTGTCATCCTCCTCACTTGTAAGGCCTTACAAAAATTGCATCATATCTCACCACTCTGCCTTGCTGGAAGCCATAACCTCATTGCGAAGATTCACACCTCACCACCCTACTCTGCTGGCAGCCATATCCTCATTCACAAAAATTAACTCCTTTTCACTCTGCCCTGCTTGGAGACATAACCTCCCTCACTCATACCTTGTCAAGTCACCAATTTGTCCTGCTGGCAGACATACATTCACAAAGATTGCCTGCTGCTACTTTGAAAGCTATTGCTTAGAAAAGCTATTGCTCAGATACAGCTTATCAGAGTTCATCTCACACACTGCCCAAACTGCTATTTCACATGACTGGCTAAGTCTCAAAAAAACTCTATTGCACATGCTAAAATAAACATATAGAGAGATACAGATACAGATCTCCAGATTTTCTTACATACAGATACAGATTAGCGCCAAAACTTGGTACTTGGTTTTACTCGGTTTTAGCTGAGGATCACTTAATTCAAATCAGTTTTACTGAGAACAGAGAACCTGAGAAATTGGCACGGTACTTGGTAACATCTCAATCAAGTAACACTTACCTAATCCCATGTTGGGCTGCTGCCACATAGTCTACCTTCCCGGAAGCATGTTTTCCTGTAAAACTCAAATCATTGTTTCTTCCTTATGTAGTCAGTAGGGGACACACAAGGGGACCAAGGAGAGACCTGATTGGTTGCCAGGGGAACATGTTTTATTGGTGGGGAACAAGTACAGGACAGTGTTTGATTGATTGCCAGGGGCAAATAAATGTACTGTGTTTCATATTTGCCCTTTTTTTGGTGACCTTGCAGTGGGTTCTGCTTACTGCTTAGTGTGTCCGCATGTTGCATGCAAAGTTTAAAAATGGGTGGGCATGGGGGCAAAATGGATTGGAATTTCTCTCTCTTTCCTGGGCCGTGTGACACCTTCCCAAATTCCTTACAGTTTATTTTTTGTCTCTCTGGCTTGCTTGCTCATTGTTTGGATCTGGCTTGAGATGCAGCCATGTGCCTGTTGGGGCACAGGGTTTGGCCTGAGTGCTACAAAATGGATTGGTCTTTCACAATGGTTGTGTGACCCCCCCACTGGGGGAGGGAAGAGGAAGGGATGGATGTTCTGTCTTGCACTGTGATTAGCTCAGATGTGGTGAACAACCAATGGACATTACCATGGTAGTGCTGGCATACCAGCTACCAAGTACCAATTACCAAGGAATACCAATTACTGTCGGAAATTCAATCCCAATCCTCAACTACTCAGTTCAGTTCAGTTCAATTTTATTAGCGTGGCGATAACACCATAGCAAAAGAATACAATACAGTACCCAACCGGGTAAAATAAATTTAAATCAAATACAAGTCATAAGGAGATAAACATCTGGAAGTCAAACATGACACATACAGATAAATATAAAATAAATTAAAAATCAAAATATAGGACTGTAAATACTAAGTATCACATATCAACTCTAAATGAAAGAAAGGTCCGACGGACCTCCAACACATTAAGCACCTCAACTACTCAGAAATACTTGGGAATAATTATTGTTCTACTCATTTCTGCCCTAATACAGATGTTATCTGCATTGTATACCCCTATCAGGCACTTAAAGTATTCCCCTTGACATTGTGCACGTTCTCCTCAACAGTAGAGGCCTTAATGTCACTCTTACTGACCCTGCACAGAACCTATTGAAGAAGTAGACTTTTATTTAAAATTTATATTTATTTTTTTATGTGAGTTTGTTTAGTCAAATTTATATACCACCCTTCCTACAGATGCTCAGAGCAGCTTGGAATAATGAATATAGTAATAAAAAGTTATCCATGAACAATTACAGAGCAGAAGTATCTTGCATTCCAAACCATTTTCTTTTATAAGAGCGCTGTTCACAGACTATTCTATATGAGTTATCTTGTGGAGATTTGGGTACCTGCATGACTTATGTTAAAAAATATTTGGATATTTCATATTTTTCTTGGTTTGATGTACACATTTATTTTGGTGTCAGAAGGAGACAAAAATAATTTCCAAAAAAGATCTCTTTTCTCAAAACCTTTCACCTGCAGTCATGTGTGTTTTCTCATTGCTCAATTCAGGCTGTGGAAGTTTAACAAAGTTAGAATACCTGTTAATGCAGACATTCACAAGCATGGTGTATTTTATTTTAGAAAAATTAATGTCTGTCTGATTTGTCCCAATTGGATTTGCCAATTCAATGTCAATGTGTAACATAGATTTTGACCATGACATTGGTCTCAAATTAGAGACAACTTTATGTCCATATGCTAATTGCTGCATAAAGATTACATTGGGTGATTTCAGACGTTACGGGGCCCATTGGTCCCTGCCGGGGGTCCGTTTGACCATGCTTCCCAGGACATTCCCCCGGCTAGCCCGGGAAGCGTGGTTCAAATTGACTCCTTGTGCACCTCCTATGTAGGTGCCCCACCGGCTTCCAGATTCGGGGCCAGCGGGGAGGGGACAACCCCTTCCTCTCCGGGTGCACCTCAGGGGTACAGGGACATCACCCTGTCCTCTGGGTGAAGGGGCCTCCACAGGCCTAGACCAGATCCTACCCACCCTCTCCCAGCCCCCTGAGTCCAGCGTCCCAGTGTTACAGCACGGGCAGCCCCCTGGCTAGGGTTTCCCCCCCTTCCAGTCCGAGGTATCGGGTTACTTCCCTGACGATGCACCGCTGCTCTCCGCTATGTTTTGTGCTCCTCTCTTCCCATCTTCTTCCTGCTTCCGGGTTTTTAAGTCCCGGCTTCTGGACTCTCCCCCAGCGTGCCCTCCCCTCGCCTGGCGTCATGCGGCCTCCCGCCATCAGCATGCATGCGCTGTGCATTGCCCTGCTCCTCCAGTTGCCTGCAAGCATGATTGCCGGATGTGTTGTCTCAGCACCACCCGGCTCCCTCGTCTCCTTGGGACTCCTGGGATCCGATTTCTCACATCCGCCACACATAGGGTGTTTTCAGAAATGATGCTAACCCCAGTTTAACCACACTTTAACCACACTTGAACATTTCTTATGCATGTTTCAGGGGTGCATAGGGCACCAATACAGCCCTGCAACATGAATAAGAAATGTTCAAGTGTGGTTACAGTGTGGTTAAACTGGGGTTAGCGTCATGTCTGAAAACACCCATAATCCTTTGACTCTAGGTAGCAACTAGAAAATAATAAACCCACTATCTTCCAAGAATGAAAGTGTCCATTGTTTCCATGTATGTGTGGTTTTGTTTGTTTGTTTTTAACAGAATCGCCATTATTCTGTAGTCCCTGATTTTGGATTAATAACCCAACCTACAGATGGTAGAAGGAAACCCATTTGGGGTCATGATAAACAGTGTGTGAACCTCTGAATTAGTTGTAAAATTTGTCATGGTAAGGCTATTCTATAATCTATGATTTATACAGCCTTGTGAACATTTATGGAACCATATTAAAAACATGATAAATAAAGCAACAGTAATAAAGGGAGTAAAACAAACTTGGTACTTGTTGAAAGGGATACAGGCTTGCTACAGTTCAACTCAACAGTAACCACAATTTGCATAGCTACCAAAAACCACATGGACCAACTCTGCCAGAAAAACAAGGAATTATAACAACCTATTTTCTACAACAGCCAAATAGCCTTACATACAAC
This sequence comes from Sphenodon punctatus, assembly GCA_003113815.1. Taxonomy (NCBI): domain Eukaryota; kingdom Metazoa; phylum Chordata; class Lepidosauria; order Sphenodontia; family Sphenodontidae; genus Sphenodon; species Sphenodon punctatus. Next base: position 521,966 of record QEPC01013866.1, read on the forward strand.
CCTTGCATAAATGGAGGGTGCTCTATAGTCTTTGGCTCTGTGCACATATGACAATCTATGTTGAACAAGAAATTCTGCTATTCAGAAATATGTGAACGTCTAGGACAAACTAGATCTGGGGTAGGAATTTTGCCAGAGATGGGTAATATCTATTTTGTATTTTGTTTGGTGGCAGGAACTGATTGACTACTAGATGCTGAAATCTTTGATTGAAGAAGAAACAGGCACAGGACTATATGATTCCCTGTTTCTATTAAATATGGGCAAAGTTCACTTCTGAATAGGGCTGAAATTTGATTTTGCAATTCTTGTGTTTCTTGATGAGAATATGGTTCTTGGCTCATTCTGACAAATGAAAATGAGCTGAGAACCAGCAGCACCTTTTATTTATTTAAAATTAATTATTAATTATTATTATTATTTATTTCAAACTTTATTAAATATAAATGATAAACTTCTGCATTGAACATTCACATTTTATACTATAGTATTAAAAGTCAACAACTCTACTACAGATTGCTACTAAAAAACCCAACTAATAAACAAACCAAACAAAGGATAATCCTATTAATATTTTACAGTTCTTGTGCCTCTGTCCATACTTCTTGTGTACTGTAATGTGTACTGATGTAAAAAGGGCCAGGTATCTTCTATAGGTTGTAACCAGCAGCATCTTAACTGCATTCTCGTCAAGAAAAACACACAGGTGTGCGTGCACACACACACACACACACACCACAACAAAAAGAAGTGTGCATGGACCAATGACTGCTGGGGCCATTCTGTGCATGCACAGCCCTTTTCCGAAATGGTGCTGGCAGCATCACCACCATTTTGGAAAAGGCAACCATTGTGTGCATTTGTGGTGACCATTTGCACATGTGCAGACTGGCTGCCCTTTTCAAAAATGGCGTCAACGCTGCCGTTGCCATTTTGGAAAAGGGCCACACATGCACAAAATGCTCCGGGTAGGCATTTTGCACATGTGCACATCTTTTTTTGGGGGGAGGGGTGTGTAAAGTATGAGATACCTCATGAAATTTCATACGGAGACCAAGATTTCAGTGAGATCTCAGTACCAGGCACAAAAACTTGCAAGATTAAAAAAAAAATAGTCTCATTTTAGACCTACTTATTAATTCAGACCCAAAATTTCACCGAGTTCAGATTACGCAAAGTATGTGGACTTTTGGTCCTTAGCTCTAATCAAATAAATCATATTTGTGCAAAAAGGTCTCTAGACAATCATAATTTTTGTATTTCTCTGTTACATTCCCCTCTATGTGGCCAAAGGTGGACAAAAGGTAAACAGACGAATACATTTTCCATTTATTTTCCACTGCCTGCTTTAAGATTGTTGTAAGGTGGTCCTGTAAAAATGAGCAATTCTCCTTCAGCAATTGCCTGTATTCCTACCAGTGGAATTACACATACACCCTGAATGCTAAGCCTCAAAAACTCTAAAGTAAAAATGTCCAATGGGTCCATGCATATGTTTCTAGAGGCTCACTGAATCTGGGTGGTCTACAGGGCATTTGCTGGTGGTCCAAGAGAAGCTCACATCATCACTGCTCACATGGCAGTGATTTGCCTCATCTGCAGCTTCTGAATCATATTAACAGACAGCTAAAATATTAAATATTCTCCAGCTATCATTTTTCTATGTAAGCAATTGCTGTAATTGTCAGAAGGATGTTATGTGTCTGAGAAGGAAAGTGGAGGTGGTCCAAACACAAAAAGTGAACGAGGAGAGAATCCATGACACAAATTCTCTAGTAAGACGTGAACTGCATTATGACAAAATTCAAGAATCCCTTCCTTTCCCTCTTTCAAACTTCTCAGCAAATGATGCAAAATGTTGGCTCTGGTTCTCTTTTATTAAAACAGATTATATATGCATCTTGATTTATGAAGTCAAATTACAAAGAAGTTTTTCTTCAAAATTCAGCATTCTGACACACCGAAGGCAGATTATGTCCCTACAGATGTTGGAGATTAATGTGTCAAATCAAAGATTTAACTCAGTCAGATTTCAAGAAATTTTTTTATTAAAGGTAAACTACAAAGCTTTTCCCCACTTTTAAAAATCCAAACATCTGTTTAAGATCACAAGGCAGTAACACAATATATCTGCAGGCTCCAGAAATTATGAATAAATGAATTTTAAAACCTAGTGCTGTAAAATCAGTTCCTCCATTTGCTTGCCAAATTCTAAGTCCAAGAAGCTATGGGTTGAGTCATGAGTTTTTGTTACTGAGGAGGTGCAAGAGAGCCAGTAGCCATAATTATCTGGAAGAGAAGTTTTCCAGTCAGAGGGGACTTGTCTCATGGCACTAGTGTGCTTTATCCAAGTAATGCGTCTGCTACCCCACTCTTTAAAATTTTGTGGTCCAGAAGTTATGTAGCGGAGGCAAGGTCTAATAAACCACTTGAAGGTACCAATAAGCTTTGCTTGGTAGAAGGGTGAGTCTAGCTCTGTGGTTCACAACAGGTTATAGCATCATACATATCATCTGAAAGAATTCTAGGAATAAACAACAATGGTTTTTGCTGTAATAAATGCCAGTTAAAGTGAGTAGAGGTGAGAGAAGACAAGAATGTACCTGTTTTAATTTCATCAGTTTAAGGTTATAGTGGACAGAGGGTCCTTGGTTGATTTCAGCACAGTTAAGCCAGGATTAATTGTTTTCACATAAACCTCAAATAAATGTTTTTTATTTGTACTCTTTTCTTGGGCCCCAAGATCCAAGGTCTGCCCGCGTGTGATAAGCAGACCAAACTCACACTGTACATGTGTGCAATGTGAAAAGCACGGTATGCTCATGGTGGCACCAGCCAGCTCCACTGCTGCCTCAAGACATTGCTACCATCTCCCTCTCTGGAGACATTCAGCCACAGCTGCACTCAAAGCCGTCTAACCCCTCACCTCCCTGAGATGGGAGGGCAATGAGGAAAAGGAAAAGGCCTTGAGTGCGGCTGCAGTTGCATGGTTCAGCAGATGATGAACCAGTCCAGAGTAATAGTAGTGAACTCAGATGGTGCTCTAGTTGGCAGGCAGTGAAACTGGCTGGTGCCACCAAACGTGCACCAAGCTTTCACGTTGTGCATGGCGGGTATCTTCAGTGGGTGGTTCCTCTTTGTCAAATTACCATCTCCTAGCCAAAGGGGAAGATTCATTCATTCATTCATTCAATCATTCAATTTTTACCCCTCTCTTCCCAAATGTCTCAGGACAGCTTACAAAACAAATAAAAACAATACATATAAAACATCATAAACAACCCAAACCCCCAACCTTTCCCCTCATCCCTCCCCAACCCCATCACAACCCCTCAAAATCCTCCCCCAAACCCCCTTTTCACCCCCACCCCAGACACCCACTAAACTCCCCATTCCCTATATGTGTCTGCCAAATGCCCCCCTCCCCCCCAAGTAGAAAGCTCTCCACTTCTGGGAGATGCCCAGGCTTGGGCTCAAATGAACCTCTGGGGAAGGGAGTTTCATAGCTTTGGGGTAGCAACTGAGAACGTCTCCCTGTGAGCCCTCACCGTATGAACAAGTCTAACAGATGGTACCCACATGGAGGTGCTCCTGGCTGATTGCAGGAGCCGCAGTGAAGCATGGAAAGACAGGCAGTCTCTCAGATGTGGGGTCTGAGACACAAAGGCTGACACAACACCTCGCTCTCAGCTGGGGTTTGCTCCAGCATGGCCATGGCATTGTAGGCAATCCACCTGCAACATTATTGTTTGGGGGAGGGGACCACGTGGGTGGACCATGGGCCCCAGCAGTTGCCGGGTCCATTTAAAATGGACCCAGGAACAGTTCCAAGCAGGCAGATGTGGGGATTGCACCCCTGGAATTGCTCTGGGGTTGTGTACTCCCCTCTCAGATTGTAAGCCCTAGTGGCAGGGACCGTGTCTATTTTATTACTTTGTAAAGTGCCAGGTACACTGCTGGCGCTATATAAATATTTGTTAATAATAATAATAAAATACCCAGTGAGAGTTTGGACTAAGCATGTCAAAGCATTCTTTGACAAGGGCCTTAGAGACTAGAACCAGTCTCTACGTTGACTCAGGACCTTAGTGACTAGAACCATTTTGAAATGGGTTTCGAACAGCATTCTTCCACTGCTTTATTCAGTATATAATGATGTGCATTATGCTATTTAAGCTAAAAACACATTTGTTTTGGGTTGTTATTATTGTAGTACAGATGTTGCTTTATTATCCATATTTCCTTTTCACCCTGATTACAGTATATAAGCTTGAATGGTAAAGTTACTAACTCTTCATAAAAGGATCAAAACACACTTAGCTGCTATTTTCAAGGTTTTGTTGTTTTTAAAAAATGTTTTCCACTCCATTTTCTTTTCTTTTATCCTGATGAAAAACCCTGCCAAACATTTCAAAAGCACTTTTTGGCAAATAGTAAAATAATTTGGAAAGAGCATATCCCAATTAGAATTTTTTGGCTGGTCTCATTTTTGGATGCTGATGAGAAGAGAATAATTTTTAGTATCCTTGACCAGTTCATTATTACAGACATTTGCCTGCCCACACATCCCTAATGCTCCAGCTTGCATTTACTTGAAGAACCAGCAGGGAGAACAGACCCATTCTTTTAAAAATTCTGATAATATTCAAATAAATCTGTTCCTTCTCTACCCATCTGTCACTGAAGTGAAACTGAGCTAATAAAGTCTTATATTTCTTCCTATCTCTCTATGTTAAAAAGCTGTTCCCCACACTCTGGAATGTAGCGTGATGAAGCTCATTATAAAATTCTTTTTCGCAGCATAGGGAGTAGCACCATTTGCATAACTACAGTTAAAGGCCATAACCAAATATTGTCATAATGGAAATATTGGCATCCCCTGCCCCCTCAAATCACATTTCTCAGGGGCTTTGTGGCCTTGCCTGGGTTTCAGCACTGCAGAAGCTAGACAGCATTTTTATTTGATCCTGTTCTAAGTTTTTTTGTCAGCACTTCCTTGGAAAGTCATTTTTATTTGGATTATAAATTTCTCATAAAAATCCATCCTGTACTGAATATTGAGACAAAGGCTCAATTGGAAAGTCATTCTTTTTTTAAAGTGCCAAAGTTGACCAAATGAACTTATAATCGGAGAGGATCCTGGGGGGTTCCCTTTGCAGCTTTACTGGCAACACTCTGTCATGACTGAAATCCTGGGGGCACAGATCCCAGGGTACATGGGGTATGGGTGCTTTAACAGGCTACTCATTCCCAGAAGCTCAGTTTAAGGGTTCCATGAGCAGAGGCGCATCAAAGAGAGCACGGGGATCCCTTCCTCAAAGCTGGGAAGTGCCAGGAGGGAAAAAACCATCAGGCTTGGGCTCAGAGAAAGGGAGAGGATTCTCCAGCAGGGAATCAAAGGGGTGATTCTGTGCCGGGGCCAATCGGCCCCGTCACATCTGAAAATACCCAATATGTCAGGAACATGAGTGCTGAGAGCCCAGATGTGGATGCTTTCTAGGTATGTACAGGTCCACCAAACCAGTGGTGTGTTAGGGGCCTGGGAGGGTTCTCATCCTGATCAGTCCCCTTTGGCAAAGTCCTGATGAAGTTTTAATCTCTTTCAGGTGACAGGGGCACATCTTAACTCCTCACTCTGTACATGCAGCCCAGGTGAGAGGGAATACACATGACAAAAGGATTTAGAATGATCCATGCTACAGTTGGACAGATGCTTTTGAGTCCTGGCAAAGCAGCATGGGTGGTTGTTGCTGTCTGCATGATGTGTAACCTAGCCATACGTTGATGGGTGCCCATGATGGTTGAGGACATGTTGCCCCCTAAACTCCCATATCTTGTCATCAGGCAAGTGCGAGGGCTACATGCATGTAATGATCCATGGGGGATGGCCTTCTGGAGGCATGGGACCGAGACCTATTACTGGGTTCCCTAGCTTCGTCCCCTATGGAATTGCTCTGGGGTTGTGTACTCCCATTTCTGTGTGAAAATACCCAGTGAGAGTTCATCCAGCCAGGTTGTACATATGGACAGCTGACCTGATCCTCCTATTTGGGGTTGGGTAACTGGTTTTGCTTCGTGCTTCAAAGGGCGTCTTTAGACATAACAAAGATTGGGTGTCAAAACCGCTAAGCATGTGTTTGGCCATTGTGTGTAAGCCCCATAAAATCCCAACACCAATTTGGCCACCCGTTGAACATCTGTTGAACCTGCGATGTGAACACCATTGCATCACAAGAATACTTTGCGTGTTCTGGCTGAACACATGGCCAGTGTTGGGTCTAATGATATTACATAGCATGTTAGCAGGTACAAAATGAGAAACAAGGCAGTAGCGCTTGCATGCTGAGATCAAATGGTGAGAAAAACACCAATTTGCCCCAAGATGGACTGTGTCTAAGCAAGCGAAATATGGTGAACATGGGGGCAAACCGGTGTTCATATCAAGGTCAAAACACATATTCAGACACCCATTGATGTTATGTCTAAAGACACCCAAAGGCATCCTGGATCTCACGCTTTCTAACAGGGTCTACGGTGGCACATACGGTGAATGCCATTTGCAGGTTTCTGGAACTGTAAAAGATACACATGATTGGAACCAACAAGAGAGGGGCCACTTTAGCTGTAGTCCTAATTGGAGTGCAGGATTTAGTGCAAGGGGTAATGGTGCTGGAGCAGCTGGGCAATAGTGATCATAATATAATTAAATCTGACATACTCACAGGAGGGAAAATGCCAAATAAAATCACTGTGGCAACATATAACTTTAGAAAGGGGAACTATGTAAAAATGAGGAAACTAGTTGGAGGGAAACTTAAAGGAGCAGTTGCAAGAATTAAATGTCTACAGGCATCGTAAAGACTATTGAAAAACAACATCTTAAAAGCTCAGATTAAATGTATTCCACAAATGAAAAAAGGTAGGAAGAGGACCAAACATCTGCCTGCGTGGCTAAATGGTGAGGTGAAGGAGGCTATTTGAGCCAAAAAGGCATCCTTTAAAAAATGGAAAGAGTCCCAGTGAGGTACATAGGGAAGAGCATCAGCGTTGCCGAAGTAGATGTAAAAAGTTAATAAGGCAGGCCAAAAAGGAATTTGAGGAGCAACTTGCTAAAGATGTTAAAACTAATAATAAAAACTTTTTCAAGTACATCAGAAGAGGAAACCTGGTAGAGAGTCACTTGGGCTGTTAGATGTCCAGCGGGAGAAAGTGGTGCTTAGGGAGGAAAAGGACATTGCAGAGAAGCTGAATGAGTTCTTTGCTTCGGTGTTCACTGCGAGGATACCCACGCCAGAACTTTGCTTTGTAGGTGATGAATTTAATGAATGAATTAATGAATGTTTATTCAAATGCTTGACCATACGTTTTGGCATTTACACAAAACAAATAGATAAATACAAATAAATAATGAATAAACATGGACAAAAACACATAAAAACAAACTTAATTAATTTAATAGAAAATAGAACCTCCTATATGATCAATACAACGAAACAGAGCAACTATCTTATTTTAAGCCCCGCTCTTTAGAAGATTGCGCTGTTATATTTTGAGCATATGCCTAAACTTTGGCAACAGAAAGTGTTATATCAAGAGTGCTGTCGGCCAGCAAGAAAGAAACATAGATCTCCTTTGATCTTACTGGTAAGCATCTTATTAAAGGGCAAATTAATCTCTCCCTAGTATCTGCAAATAGCTTACCCAATCCACATATTGGGTAAGCTATCTGCAAATAGCTTACCCAATAGCTTACCCAATAGCTCTCAACCTCACCCAATCCACAAGGACATAATCTTAAATGGAATGGTACACCCCTATATCTGTCCTGCAGTAGGACTGAGGAAAGAGCATTTAGCCTTGCCCTAAGGAACATATCCCTTTGTGTAGGAGAAAGAAGACTTACCAGGTACATTGCATTGGACTTCCCATATGACATTATGGATAAATAACCAATAAGGGATCTTGCCTCATGTATCTTAGATGTTTCATCCTAATACTCAATGGGTACTTTCAGATGATACGGGGCCCTTTGGCCCCGTACCGGAACTAACGTCTTCGTTCCCCGTCGGGGTCACCCCTGCACGGCCCAACAGACGTGCCGGGGGGATCCCGGCGGGGAAAG
>QEPC01013866.1:539682-553802 GCA_003113815.1 Sphenodon punctatus
TCCTGTGCTGCTGAGGTGCCGTCCCTCCCTCCCAATGCCTGGCACCCACCCTGCCTCTCTCTCTGTCTCTCTGTCTCTCTCTCTCTCCCTCTCTCATACTAGACGGTCTCGGCCGCCTTATCTGACTGAACTTAGGATGCAGGGTGGCATTGGGAAACAAACTGTAAGCCTGCCAGCCGGCCTATGGCTAGCTATACAATCTCGGCCTGCCTATGTGATGCTGACTGACTCTCGCTCTCTCACGCTGAACAGTAGGGCTGATGCGGCAGCAGCTGTTACTGCACTGCGATTCCATTCCGCCATTTCGGAATTGCCTGAAGCACACCGTGGCTTTTCTGCAGACATTCCACTAATTCCACCGGCATTTTGCAAATTGCAGAATTGCGGAAAAATTGCGGAAACTGTCGGAAAACCGCTGTTTCGCTATTTTGTGGTGGTGGCAGAATGGCAGAAGTAGAGAAAATGTCATGTTTCCACTATTTTGCGAAGCCTGTGGAAGTAGCGGAATAAAATTAGCGGAACTGCGGAAGTAGCAGAATGAAACTAGCAGAACGAAAGCCTCTGCCATGCCGTACCACTAATAGCGGAAACGCTGTTTCCGGTGGAAATAGCTACCGCTGCAACATTCCGCTACAACCCTACTGCACGGTCTTTGCTAGCCTATCTGATTTCCCTGCTGCCAATATTCCAACCTGCCTGCCCTACTGATTCTCATGCAACACTGCCTATCTGCCCATCCTGTTTGCTGCCAAGCTCAAAGCATGCATCAGTCCTGCCTCCAATGTCAAGGTGCCTGTCTTCCCACCCAGGTTGCCTAGCTAAAAGTCTGCCAAAGCCCACCTGCCCAGCCGTACTGCCTCTCATGACATGCTTCCTGCCTGCCTGCCCAGGTTGTGAAGCTTGAACCCTCCCTCAGTCTGCCTGACTGCCGCTCATGCCATGCCACCTGACTGCCTGCCCGGGGAACCAATGTCTGCTGCTGCTAGTGCCACTGGTGCTAGTTATTCCACCGCATGACAAAAGGCATCCACTCCAGCCCCGGAACCCGCTGCCAGGGTACCTGGGCCAAGTTACTGGGAAGGATGTCTGTGACCAATGCCTGGAAGCTGCCACCCTAGTCCCGGGACCCAACGTAATGCGTCTGGGGCCGTCATTCATCTCACAATCCGATGTCATTCCGCCTCAATCAGAAGCAGCCATTCCAGCCCCGGCACCCACCACCTGGGTACTGGGGCCAAGTTACTGGCAGGGAGGGCTGTGGCCAATGCCTGGAAGCTGTCACCCTAGCCCTGGGACCCACCGTGATGGGTCTGGGGCCGGCATTCATCTCACAATTCAATGTCATTCCACCTCAATCAGAACTAGCCACTCCAGCCCCGGCACCCGCCGCCAGGGTACCGGGGCCAAGTTATTGGCAGGGAGGGCTGTGGCCAATACCTGAGGGGGGATGCTTTGTACCCATAATGAGGGGGTGGGGAGCTCTGCCTGCCCCTCCCCTTACCAAACACTAGCCCGCTCCTTCACAACAATGCTCTCCTATCTCTTAGGATCGACTGTCTAAGAGATCCTTAGCCTATACGCTATTTGTGCAAAAGGTTCTGTACCATGGCCACCAATGTCTGTTTCTTCCAAGGCAAAATTGCCCCCATGCCAGGCCTATGTGGTGTGCTGTCTGTGCCATGATGCCATGGCATAAAGAACAGCTGCTGCTGCTGCTGCCAGACCTATATGCTGTCTGTGCCAAGTGTTCTGTACCCCAGGTTGCCAACAAGCTCAAAGCCTGGCTCAGTCCGCCTTCCTGCCTCTCATGCCAAGGTGCCTGTCTGCCTGCCCAGGTTGCTGGAGAGAGAGAGAGAGAGAGAGAGAGAGTCCACCTACTGCTTGAAGGAGAGACAAACACGATCCCACCCATGCTGCCACCAGCAATATACGGCCAGAGAGAGAGAGAGAGAGACAGAGAGGGTCCCAGCTAGAATGAGGGAAATGGGGCTTGGAGGGGTACGGGTAAGTATATCTGGATTCCTGACTGCCACCTGCCAGAACCAGGAAGAACTCCCATCTGTGCTCATGCACCCATTAATGTCCATTGCCCACATCCAGCACACAGCAACCCTACCGTAATGAGATGGAATATAACCCACAACATATAATAATATCAAATGTGCCTTCCTGCCTGTGTGCAACCCTGTACCTGCTGCCCTGCTACCACCTAAAGCCTGATTAAATGAAGTGTGCCCATAGGCTTTGGGCTGTCATTCCAATATCCCTGATTCAGTCATGCCCGCCCGATCCCGGGGACCATCATCGAGATTATGGGACCATCATGCCACTCACTGGGGACTGCATTTCATTCCATTGCATCCAGAAGCCCAGTGACCACACGCCAGCCTGCCCCCCCCAAAAAAAACCCCTACTCCTCTGCACCCATCCACGGCTGCCCACTGAAGCTGGCTGCTGAAACTAAAAGCCCCTCCGACCACCAGCTCCTGCTGCCTGCTGCCGAGGAGCCTGTCTCTCTTTCTCTCTGTCACACCTACCCACACAAACACAAGCCCTGCACCTCCTGGGGGATTTCTGCTAGTTGAGACCCTGCTGCTGGCACAGCACATCTTTGGGTTCATAACTACGCTACATGAGGTGGGAAGAGGTGCTGCTGGAAGGGATCAACAAGCTGCATGAGATTCTGCCACCTGCCAGCCAGAACTTCAGCAGCACAAAGGGATAAATAAAATATTGGACAGGTGAAATGGAGCTCGTAACAAGAAATACATTACAACTACTTTTATTATAACAATTTTAATAACATCAACAACAACAAAACAACAACAACAACATTAAATAAAACAAAAGCAAACATGCAAATGAAACTTATTAACAAACCTAAGAGTCTTTTGCTCCACTTCCACTGGGCCTATCCCCCGGGAATCAGTCTAAGGGCAGGAGACGTAGGGGCACCTCACAGGGCTCTGGGCAGGCGACTTCATGCTCGCCCAGCACGCCATTGAGGATGCAGTGATCCAGGCCCTCCTGCATTGCCCTATGCCACCTGGAGAGTGCCTGGTGGTAGAGCTGCATGTGGTGGAGCTCGACAGAGACGTACTGGGCGTATGCTGCCACCTTCTGCCGCTCCGCCTGGACCGCCTGCAGCTCCTCCACCAGGCCCTTCTCCAGGTCGGCAGAGGACCGCTGGACCGCCTCCACATGGGCCAGGGTGCACCGCTGCATCCTAGCCTGAAGGGCCTTCACCTCCGCATCCTCCAGGGGCTCGGGGGTCTCCACGTTGGGGCTGGAGGGGGGGAGGGGAAGGGCCTGTATGCCTCCTTTGTGGGTTGCCTTCCCCCCCTTCTTCTGGTGCTGAGGTTCAACGGGCGCCACTCCATAGTCCTCCGAGTCCTCACCCGCCCGCCTCACTCTCAGGCCGTGGGTCTTCTCAATGTGGCTGATGAGCCCCGATGTGGTCCCCTCCTTCTGCCGGCGGAAAACGTTATTGGAGATCTAAAAAGAGCAGAAAAAGATAGGAACATAAGAAGTGTCATACTGTGTCAGACCAATGGTCTATCAAAAAGCCCAGCCTGCATTCTGTCTCCACAAGTGGGTGAACTGGGTGGTCATCCAATCTCTCTCTGCAGGGGACTTCCATTCCTAACAGGTCATAGGGCAATTCATTCCCTGTTGTTCCAGTCCCCGTGCCATACCTTGCATGTGGCGGTTCTGTCGCCCTTGTGATAGAACCTCCAGACATCCGACGACTGGCACCAAATGTCTGGGGGTGTCACCGGCGGTCTCTGCCTGGGTGTCCGCCGAGTCCTCTCCCTTGCCATTGTCCTGGCAGCAGCAGCAGGGCTGTGGCCAGTGCCACCAGAATCTGATTCCTCTCTGAAATGGGAACACATAAGATCACCAAATAAATATCAAGCATTTATGATGATGGTTCTCTAGTCCGCCCTCCTTGGGGTGCTTGTAGGGATTGCAACTAGAAATTTAATTTTGTGCAATTCCTGCCCTCTGGGAATGCTAGGGAGTGCAACTAGGAACTGGATGGCCCTGGCTGGCACGTGCAAACCCTGCCCTGCCCTGCCCTCCTTGTGGTGCTTGGGATTACAGCTAGGAAGGCCCTGGCTGGCATGTTCAAATCCTGCCCTCCTTGGGGTGCTAGGGATGGCGACAGGAGATGGAACCCTCATTGTAAACCTCATTCTCATCGTAACCAAGCCAAGTACATGCACCTGAGACCTCGCATCTTCATGAACGTTAGACCCCCTCTCTCTCCCTCTGTTCCCCTTCCTATGTCTTTCATAGTGTAAGCCCTAGGGGCAGGGACCATGTCTATTTTATTACTTTGTAAACATGCCAGGTACACTGCTGGCGCTATATAAATGTTTGTTAATAATAATAATAATAATAATAATAATAATAACAACCCTGGCTCGAGGAAAGAGCCTGCCCTTATTTGGGTGTGTGTAGGGAATGGGATGGCAAGGCAACTGGAGAGTGGAGCCCTTGCTAGCCTGGCACATGTTTGGGTGGGGGTGCTGCTCGTTCCAAATCCCCCCACACTACAGTACCCTCCCTCCCTGTTGCAGACATTTGCTGCCACCTGCTGAGGCCCACTGTTTGTGCCCGACTGATGCCCACCACCCATGCACCCACGCGCATGCCAGTGAGATCTCTCCAACAGATAGAGCCTTTCTTGCCCTCAAAGAAAAAAAAATGGACAAACCTGGCAGCTGCTCCAGAGCCCGCCGCTTCTTCCTCATCCAAGGAGTAAGCCACTAGTGCCATGGGAGGTGTAGTAGCCACCGGGGCAGCTGCCTCGACCGCTACCACCACATCCTCCTCCTCGAGTGGCACTGGTAAGTTGGCCCCCAGCCGGGGGATCAGCACCACAGCCGCCTGAGCCTTCTTCATTTTTTCTTTTCTTTTTTTTAAACAAGGACCACTCTCTCACCCACAACACACATGAACCGAACCACCCAAACACACAGCACAGCCAATCCAAAAAAGTCACAAACAGTCAAACACAGCCAAAACACACAAATCGAGCAGCCACCGAGTCAAACACACACTCACTTACCACACAACTCCGCACGCGCTCGAATTTCCAGTTTCCGGCGCGATTTCCGGCTCTCATGTTATTTTGTTGTCCGAATGGTCAAACCTGAACCGAACAGCCAAACACAAACGGCCAAACACAAACCTGGCGAATGGCCAAACCGAACTGCCAAACCTGAACCGCGGTCTGTTCGCCCATCCCTACTATAGAAAGTCTGAAAACAATATTTGCGAAAAATGGGAAATTGTATAGGGACCTGGCCTGCTTGTCGATGAAGACATCTCTGCCTCATACTGATGCACTTCTGAAGCTGAGTGAAGCACTTGTGAAGTTTGACAAGGAAATTACCAAGGAGAAGTTGCAATTGGAGCTTATGAATTTGGCAGCTAACTGGGACAGGCTGAAAACATTGCTACCAGAGGAATACACCTTGAGGAAAGAAGAGGAGAATGTTGAGGATACCGACATGACAGTTACAGAGAATTATGAGGAGGAGGAGGAGGAGGAGGAGGAGTACACCAAGAAACAGTCAGTATGCAAACAATGCCAAAACTGCGCAGTATGCGTTTACCATACTTTGGACCAGTACAACCTGTACACTGATGCATACAAAAATCTAGGTCTGGCATACAAATACCTCCTAACACTTTCAACAACTGAGGTTGCATGTGAAAGAGGTTTCTCAACACTCAAATTTATCAAGAACCAGCTAAGGAGTACTCTGAGTGCTGAGCATTTGGAATCGTTTCTTTTGATGGCCGTGGAAAAGGACATTCTACAACGTTTGGACCCTGAAGCCATCATTAATAAAGTATCAGATACAAGTGCACTGTTACACTGGGAGCTATATCTAGAACAATAATCCTTGAAAAAGAGAGCAGCATCTGTTGATGTGGAGCTGAAGGAAGCACATCTCAGGGGAAGAAAGAGAGCTGTGGCTAGGAAGCCCAAACATTATCAGGGAAGCAAGACTGCCATGGAAAAGAAGCCCACAGACACAGCCTTAAGGGATGGGGAAGTGATATCCAGTGTCATGCGGGCACATCACACACTGGGGTCATGACCCTGGGAGGTGTATGTTCTGAAAGGCAGAAAGGGCATGCACTGTCCGCTGGCTGAAGAGCACCTACCTCCTTACTCACGCCCAGAATTGGGCATGTCCCCCTCTTCGGCCAGAGCCAGGGTGCTGTTGAGAGGGGGAAGGTTGTTTAAGGGTGCTGACACTGGAAGGCACATCCAAGTCTGTAACCCAGTTCAGAAGGACTGTGGACAGGGCTAGGAAGCCCAAACATCTCCAGTGAAACAATCCAGGAAAACATCTCAGCCAAGGGCACTCCAGGAAAGACTAAATTTCCAGGCCTTCTTAACGGGGAATCCAAATCCAACATCCAGATGGGGCAGGGCTGGGAAACCCCAAAATCTCCAGGGAAGCAAGACTGTCTTGCTTCACTGGAAAAAAGTCTGGGCCCTCCAGGAACTACTAGATTCCCAGGCCACTTTAAGGGGGAATCCAAAATCCTGATTTAAGAGAACCATACTATTGATATGCTATCTTGAACTAAGGGACCCACCATTGTTGGGAGAAACCCTGGTACTGGTGAATGAAGGACTAGCTTTAGGGGTGTGTGAGGAGGCCAGTTTATAAATTTAGAAATCGTAGTCTTATGAGGAGGGCCTCTTTCTTGTCAAGAGGCTCAGCTGCCACAGGGGAGTTGTGTGAGAAGGTATCTGTGTGTCTTCCTTCAAGGCTGTTCCTTAATTGTGTTCCAGTGCAGCATTACTATAGGTGCAAAGAATGACGCCTGAATATTGAATAATGTAGATATTGGAAGTCTGGTATCAATTCTCCCCTTAGTTTTCCCTTTGCCAAGCTAAACACAGTGCTTGTGGAATACTAGTGCAGCTGGTGTAGGAATGAAGAAGCCTTACTGTAGGATGCATAGCAAGGAATAGAGTGATTTTTGGTTGGGGGCCACTGAGCAATGAAACGGAGTGATTTGGGGAGTCAGAGCACTGAAATGAGGGCCAGTACCCCCACCAGGGGCAGTCTCCCCCCGCCAGCCCCCCATAACCTCCCACCCACCCCTGACAGGCTGCTGAGGATCTGAGTATGGGGACTCAGCTCTGATAGGCCCGAAATCTGGTGCACTCTGCCCGCCCCAAGTCACGCCCCCCTAGCCATGCCCCCTTGACCCATTTCCAGTGCCACTAAGACTAGATTTTCCTGGGCCACTTTGATTTCCCAATCTGCCCCTGTTGAGGCTGTTGCTGGATGGGGTTATCAATGCCTCCATTTGGGAGGGGAGGGTATCAGATGCCCTTAAAGTGTGGTTGTCTGGCCCCTGTTTAAGAAGCCATCTTTGGACGCTGACTCCCCGGCCTGCTATCGGCCTGTCTCTAACCTTCTCTTTTTATGGAAGATTACTGAATGGGTGGTTGCCCAACAGCTCCAGACTCATCTTGATGTCATCAGATTCCTGGACCCATTTCAGTCAGGCTTTCATCCTGGGTATGGCACAGAGACTTTGCTTGTGGTCTTGGTTGATGACCTGCACCTGGAAATTTACCAGGGGAATTCTGCCCTGTTGACCCTGCTAGACCTTTCAGCAGCCTTGATACAGCTGATCACAAAGTGTTATTGATACAATTGCAGGATCTGGCGGGGTGCATGGAACCACTCTTGAGTGGTTCTGCTCCTTTCTTTTTCGGAGATTCCAAAGAGTGGTGATGGGAAACTGTTCATCATCCTCTCAGGACTTTCTCTGTGGGGTCCCACAGGGTTTTATTCTGTCTCTCCTCTTGTTCAACATGTATATAAGGCCACTGGGAGAGGTCAGTCAAAGATTTGGGTTGAGGTTCCATCAGCATGCTAATGGCACTCAGCACTACCTCTCCTTTCCAGACAACCCAGGAACTGTAGTTCCAGCGCTTATCTGATGCCTAGTTGCTGTCAGAAACTAGATGAGGATGGGCCAATTGAGGCTGAATCCAAACAAGACTCAGGTAATCTGATGGTTGGCAAGTCTTGTGCCTGCAGGGGACTGAGACACTTGTTATTGATGGAGTTCAGCCCACTTTGGTCGATCAGGTTTACAGTCATAGACCACTTTTAGACCTGCCCCCCCTCACATATTTTGACTGTGGGAGGGAATGCGCAAGCCAGGATATGCTCTGTATCTCTGTGTGTTTGCACCAGCAAAGCCACGCCGGGAAGGGGGGGGGGACTTTCAGATTGGCCAAACCCCACGCATATCCTGGCTTGTGCATTCCCTCCTGCAGCCAAAATATGCGCACGCGAGGGGAAGGGGGGGCAAGTCTGAAAGTGGTCTTGCAGTGCTTCTGGAGTGCCATTACTGTGACTGGATTGTCAGATTGCAATAATGGCTGGGAGCTCTTTTCTCCAACTCCATCTGGTGAGAAAGCGGTGGCCTTTTCTTTCTGATTCAGATCTGATCACCATCATCCATGCTTTCATCACCTCAAAGCTAGTTTACTGCAATGCGCTCTATGTGGGGCTGCACTTGATGACTGTTTGGAAGCTGCAGCTTGTGAAGAATGAAGAGGCTAGCTTCCTTTAGGGGATGAGGCACCAGGAACACATTCAACTAGTGCCCTGAAGTCTGCACTGACTCTCTATAGCTTTCTGGGCACAATTCATGGTGTTCATTTTGACCTTTAAAGCCCTAAATGGTCTGGGCCACACTTATCTGAACGACCGCCTGTCCTTCCACATGTCCCATTAAGGCCCCTGTGATTGGCTGGGAGAGCCTCCCTGTGGATATCACCTGTTAGTCTTGTTCACATGACAAGGACACACAGGGAGGCATTTTTGGTTGCTGCCCCAGTGCTTTGGAACTCCCTTTCCCTGGAGGTTCAATTCGAGTCTGAGCCTGAGCATCTTCCAGAAATGGTGTAAGACTTATTTTTTTATTGGAAAAGGCAATCGGAGGTCGGGGATAGAAGTGGGTGGTTTTGAACAAGGGGTGAGATGGGGGTTAGGTGGGATGGTGGTATTGCATGGGTTTTATGGGGGTTTTAGAGTTAGTTTTAAATGTTTTTTATGGATTGTAAGTTGGTATGAGCCTCTGGGAAGGGTGGCATATAAATTTAAACAGATAAACAAACAAATACATGTTCACTTGTTCCTCCCTCTTCCCATAATGGAACCGACTAAACCAAAATTGTCTGGAACTTTCCAGAAGAAGTAATGTCTGCGTATGTACAGTCCCAAAGAGCCTTAACAGAGAGTGTACCCTCACCCCTCTTGATCAGAAGTAGGCCTCTTAAAGAGATACTACCCATTTTGGTGCATGCATTACTTGTGCTCAGAGCATTTTTAGGGTATTTTAAGGTTACAGAGAATCTCTTGAGAACAGGTTAAGAATTGTTCTCGGAATTCCCGTCAAGAAGCTGGTTCTTGATGAGATTCTCAAGGAATGCAAGATCTCCTTTCAGCCCTCGTAAATGGTTACACATATAGGCTCCACCAGATGTGGTCTCACACCACTTACGACAGATTAGTCCCAGCAAAGTCAGTGGAATTTCTCTGGAAAAACTGGCTTGAGGATTTTGACCATGGACAACACCATAAATATTAATATCTCCATTGAAATAATGTTCATGACATAAGCAGGAAATCAACTGTTTGCAGAATCACAGCTTATAAGGTTTCTCCCTTCTTTTTAATGAGGATTTTTTTCTTTATGCCTTAACATTTTGTGTGTGTGTTTGTGCATTCTCACCAACAGACGTTGGTTTCATCAAAGATATCATCCTAACTACTTTTGTTGACACACGAGACAAATAGTTATTTGAATTCAGCAAACATGGTAAAGAACATAGCTCAGGCTGCAGCACTTGCCTGACAGCATTCTCCCTTTCTGGTGGCTAGTTTGGCCCATCTCTCATGTATTGCTTAATTGTTTTTGCAAATGTAAGTGTACTAGAAGAAGCAGATCTGCATAACATGGATAGGATTAAATAACAGCCATGGTGGTTAGTAGACTGAAGTTTGCCTTTGGAAGTACAAAGCATGCTTTCTGATGAAGGAAGAAGGGGGACAGAGCCAGTTTTTTAACATGGCTTCAGCAGTTTTTCTCCAGAATTGCCTCACTGCCAATGATATCACATCACAGGAACAGCCCAATAAAGGAAGCTGGCCTTTCTCACTGCACTTTTCCTTGGTCACAAAGTGACTTTGTAGTTTGATTAATCTATCTTCAGCCTGCTACTTTTAGCAGACTCCACTGTTCTTGAGGGAAATGAACATGCTGTGGGCCTCTCATTCCCGAGACAGTATGAGATACCTGCTGGCCAAATTGTTTTCCAATGACAACATGAAAATAAGCAGATTCCATATGCCACACCTCAAGGAAATGATTGGGATCCTCTGTAACTCCTCAAAGTAAGGGAGACTGAACACTTCTGCTATTTGAAGAGTTCAAGGCAAAGGATCATTTTCAGGACAAAGGTTCACAATGGAATACAATTTGAAAACTCTTACTAACCAATCCTTTCATTTCAAAAATAACAAGTTTATCCAAAAGAATATACACTAGAGTAGGTAACCGAGTTCGCTGAGCTCTATTCTGTTTTGTTTCCCTATAGAAGTGCAAATGAGGTATGTTACAGTAAGGTTCACTAGTGTTGTCTTACTTGATTACCATAAATTATTTGATGGTGAGTGTTCTCAATGCTTTTTGAATGTGAACGAGTGCTGCAGTTACTGGATAAGGCTTTGGCAATCCTTTGCAGAAGTCTTTTGTGTTTATATCTGCAGTAGACCATCAAATCCACACAGCATTTTGGTCAGTGTAATAATAATCTTCAGAAGAGAAGTAGCCCTGCCATTAGCAAGGATACTTGCTTCTGCTTTTGAGTTAGACCAGATTCTATTCTTCGGGAACAGCAGATGTATTCAAAGCATTATGTAAAATATATTATTGTTACATTGGGGATTTGACTTTTTAGTGTGTTTTTTTTCTGCTTTCATCACCATATCAACATCATTTACACATCCATAACATCACTTGTTTAGATCAGTCTCAATATCTGGTTACATACGTTTATATTTGCTATGGCTCTAGGATGCCTTGGGATTTAAAGAACTCATAAATTTTGCATTTAAAATTCTCCATTCTGTTTTTCTTAGAACTCTAGTTGTTTTTAACTTTTTTAAAATAAATAAATAAATAAATAAATAAATGGGATCTTTTGTATTAACTGCAATATAAACATATCTCATCACCACCTATGGAGCTGTTAATATGTTATCAGAGAGATGGACTCAGATTGAAGGTGTGTGTGTGTGTGTGAATACCTGGATTTCAAATACTGCAAAGTTGTTTGGCTATGGGGTTTTGTTTAGCCCATTAGCCAGTATGGAATAGATACATTATATGTGGATTTAGATTTGGATTTAAGCACACTATTCCAGTACTGGATAAAACCCCAAAGAACAAAGATGCAATGAAAATTAGAACTAAAATAAATTTGTAACTTTATATTTATGACTCATATCTGGGCATTTGCTTCTGCATCATTTGTTGAATTGATTACATTGAGACTTGTTTCTTCTTTATTTGGTACTTTGGCTGTTTAGCATTAGATTCAGCACATGAGATTTATAAAGCAAGCAATAACTTACAAATTTCAAAAGAGCCACCAAGAAAATCCTGCAAACAAGTAAGCAAAAAAGTGAACAATTAGTAATAAAAAAAGAATAATTGCAAACTTCAAAAAAATGCACATTTGAAATCTGGACAATAAATATGGATCCAATCAGACGATTAGAATATGACAAATCTGAAGTTCATTTTAAAGAATTGATTAGCAATAAAGAAACTTTTAAAAATATAAAACAAATTTAATCAAGTTAGATTAATCTAAGATAGTTATACTTCTGAATGTCCTTACTGAAATGGGTTTACTTTTTAGAAAGTCAGACTCTTAGGATTAAAGTAGGTCTTATCATTCCTGGAAATGTTTACAGCATATGAATCTTTAACATTTCATTAAGTATTCTTTTTTTCTTTCTGCTTAGTACTTAGTTATAAGTATTACTGTTTTTTTTTAATTTTCCACGTTATCAGATCTATCAATCAAATGCAATATTCTGATGGCTAAAACAGAAATTACATAACACCATAGTAATTCTGCAGTAAAGAAACTCCATTCACATTTTTTTTATTAACAACACTTAATTAATATGCTTTGGAAGTACAAACAAAACAACCTCCCCCACCCAAAAAAACCCCATTCAATTCTCCAACTGAAAGCCAAGCAAAAACAAAATTTGCAGCTCTGTATAGCAATGGAAGAAGACCAGATTTTTCCTTTGTTTCATTTCATAAGCATAGAAATGACAAGAGGTCATTTCCAGTACTCACGTCATGCTCCAGCAACAACAGTTCTTTTCTGCAGAAAACATGCTGCACTTGAGTACATTACAAATAGTAACATTTTGCAGGATAGCACGGGGGGCATAATTTCAAACTAATGTGGAAGCAGAACGTACTGGAAACTGTGTGTGCACTAAATAAATAGGAGATCCTGTCAGAATGTGTTTAAGCAATTACAGATTTTATTTGGCAGTTATGGCCAGATTCTGGGTTAACCCAAACATACCTTTCACCAGTTAGAAATCTGGTCCTCAGTTTCTTGCTTGTTTTGAAATTTGTGGGGTGTAAAAGTGATGCTTTCATGCCTATTTTGAGATTTTGTCATAAAATTATGAGATGTGTGCTTAAAATATGGTTCACCAAATTGACATGGAAGACATGGGGTATTTTCAGATGTGACAGGCCTCTAGGCCTGCCACACTGAATCACAGACCGGGATCATTCCCTGATCCCCGTTGGTGATGAGGCTGACCATCCTTTAGATGTGCCAGCTGCATCACTGATGGGAATCATGGAGGGGGCGGAGTCTGGGCGGGACTAAGTGACATGCTGTGAGGCCACATAGACCTGCCCCCTGTGTTTCCATGGCCGCCTGCCCTCATGAAGATGGGCAGGCACATCAACCAATGAAGCTGCTGCACCTGACCGCTCCCAGTGGCTGGGATCACGATCAGGAATGGGCTATGGTAACAGTTGTTACTTTTGGCCCATTCCTGATCATGTTCACTGCTAACCACAATTTCGGTTCTGTGGCCAGCCACTGATCCCCACCAGTTGTTCACTGTGGTGAACATCTGGCAGGGATCAAACAGATGTTACATCGGTCACAACCACTCCACGGTGATCACTGTGGACATGTAATGTCTGAAAATACCCATGGTTGAATAAGTAACATTTGAGTCATTAGTTCCTAAACTGCAATCCATGTGCTAGTAGTGGCCCCTGAGGGTTTGATAAGTGATCTGCAACTGGTCCTTGCTAATGGCTGTGGCTATAGCAAAGCATAATTCAGATTACCTCTAGCCAGCACATTCACATTACAGTAATTATCCAGCCTTCTCCACTTTAATACCAGTGGCAACTGAAGACACCCACTCTGAAAAACCACAATACACTGTAATGAGTATGTATTAGTCCATGAACATCTCTGCAGGGGAAAAAAGTGGTCTGTAAGAAGTTTCAAGGACAGAGTCATCCACTTATACAAAAGGTTTAGGGACCATTGTTTTTTGTTTGACACATATTTTTAGATATTTGTATCACAGCACCTTGAAATTGTGTTATAACAATAACAGTACATTGGAAAGAAAACTGAATTTGCTGAACTATGTAGGCTACACTACAGCTTGGAATTAAACTGAGCACACTTTGGAACTGAATACTGTACATGAGGGTCTGTTCCAACATTTTCTGAAATCACTGGAAACTCTTAGTGACTTCCGTGAGAACTGAATCAAGCATTTATCACAACTCAATTCCAGTTACTATCATGAAGTCTTGTACTGATTCAATACCCAACAAAGGGTGTTTTCAGATGTTACGAGATCACGCTCAACCACAGTGAACCACGCTCAATCCCGTGGCGGGGCCAAAGAGCCCTGAACGTCTGTTCAGTGCGCGCCAGATGTTCATCACGCCCAATACCCACATGGGGTCAATTTCAACCA
>QEPC01013866.1:571396-596064 GCA_003113815.1 Sphenodon punctatus
CCACATCCACCAGCAAACTTACCAGAATGAGATGGAAATAACAATACACAACGTATTATATGTGCCTGCCTGCCTGTGTGCATTCCTGTACCTGCTACCACCTATCATGCGATTGAATGAAGTGTGCCCAACCATACACTAATTCTAGGGACATCATTCAACTCCCATAGGCTGTCATTCCACTGTACCTGAATCAGTCATGCCTGCCCATCCCAGGAACCATCAATGAGATTCTGGGACCATCATTCCAGTCACTGGGAGCTGTCATTCCATTCCACTGAATCCAGAAGTCCAGTGCCCACATGCCAGCCTGTCCCCCCCTCTCCCAGCCTACTCCTCCACACCCACCCGTGGATGACCACTGAAGCTGCTGGGGAAAAAAGCCCCTCTGACCAGCAGCACCCGCCACCTGCCTCTCGCTGCCAAGGAGTCTGTCTCTCTTTCTCTCTGACACATCCACACAGACACAAGCCCTGGCCCTCCTGGGTGGCTGTCTGCAAGTTGAGACCCTGCTGCTGGCACATCTTGGGGCTAATACACTAATGTTACATCTGCTGTCAGGTAGGGATCGGACAAGCCGTATATACAACGAGATTCTGCCACCTGCCAGAAGCAGCCCAGAGGGATAAAAGATTGGGCAGGTCAAAAAAAGCAGGTAACAACAACAAATAGAACTTTTATAAACACTTTTCAAACAACAACAGCACCACATTTATAAAACCAAAACCAAACATTTTTATATATATGAAAAAAAAGGAAACTTAACATATTGGTCTATGGACCTGTCTCCCAGAACATGGGTGAAAGGCAAAAGGGGCGGATGGGACCTGGGGGCGGGCATCCTGCCCTCCTCCATTTGGTACCTGTTCTTGAGGGCAAATTGCATAGTCCCTGCCACGGATGCCTGCCACTTGCAGACCAACTGGCAGTGAAGCTCCACGTCATTGATCTCAGTCTGGAGGTACTGGGAATAGGCCTCCACCCTGCATTCCCATACCTCCAGCACCTGAAACCATTCCACCAGTCAGTCGGCCATAGTCGGGGCTTGCATCCGTAGCCCTTCCATATATTTTTTTTTGCTGGTCCAGAAAGTTCTGGGTCGGTCTCCCTAGTTCAGCCTGAAAAGTCCTTGCCACTTCAGATTCCTCCCAAGGGGCTGGAGAGTCCTCAGCAACACTGGAGGAGGGGGAAGGGCTTTGATGGCATCAGTTCTGACGTGCCTTCCCCCTCTTCTTCTTGTGATGACACTCCATGGCCACGCCAGAGTCCTGCTGCCTCACCGTCTTGCTGTGGACTTTCTCCACATGGGCATTGAGTCCCGATGTTGTCCCCTGGCTGGCCCTTTTAAAACATTTGCCGCATACCTAAAAAACATAAAACGATAGGAACATAAGAAGTGCCATACTGTGTCCGACCAATGGTCTGTCAAGCCCTGCCTGCATTCTGTCTCCACAAGTGGGTGGGTGGCCAATCTCTCTCTGCAGGGGACTTCCTAACAGGTCATAGGGCAATCGATTTCCTGTTGTTCCAGTCCCCGTGCCGTACCTTGCAGACCGCGAATCTGGTATGCTTCTCATACCAACCCCAGACATCGGACCTTGTGTGCCCACTGTCTGGCAGTGGCACTGGCAACCTCCACCTCAGTGTCCTGCATGTGGCACCAGCACTGGCATCTGATTCCTAACCCTCTCTGAAACAGGAACACATAAACAATGCCTCACTAATATCATGCATTTATGATAATGCCTCTAGTCCTCCCTCCTTGGGGTGCTAGGGGTGGCAACGGGAGACGTTGACCCTGGCTGGCACGTGTAAATCCTGCTCTTCTTTGGGTGCTAGGGAAGGCAACTGGAAAGACCCTGGCTGGCATGTACAAATCCTGCCTTCCTTGGGGAAACTGGAAAGACCCTTAGTAGCATGTGCAAATCCTGACCTTCTTTGGGTACTAGGGATGGCAATGGAGAGACCCTGGCTGGCATGTGCAAATCCCTGCCCTCTTTGGGGCACTAGTGATGGCAACTAGAAAGACCCTGGATGGCACGTGCAAATTCTACTCTTCTTTGGGTGCTAGGGAGGGATGGCAATGGAGAGACCCTGGCTGGCACATGCAAATCCTGCCCTCTTTGGGGCACTAGGGATGGCAACTAGAAAGGCCCTGTCTGGCATGTGCAAATCCTTCCCTTTTTGGGTGCTAGGGATGGCAACTGGAAAGACCCTGGCTGGCACGTGCAAATCTTGCCCTTCTTGGGGTGCTAGGGATGGCAACGGGAGACCCTTGCTAGATTGCTGACACGTGTTTGGGTGGGTGCTTCCTTCGGCTCATGCCTGACTGTTGGAAGAACCCCCCACAGTACCCTCTCTCTCTGTGGCAGACATCCGCTGCCACTCGCTGATGCCCACTGTTTGTGCCTGACTGCCCACCACCCACCTGCACACCAGTGAGCTCGCTCTAAAGGATAGTGTTCTATTCTTCTTGTCTTCAAAGTAAAAATAAAGTTTACAAACCTGGCAGCACCTCCTGTGCCTTCTTGCTCCTCTGCTGAGGAGCTGACCTCCACCACTGAAGGTCCAGTGGCAACCTCTTCCTCCTCCTCCACCGGCTCCACCACCTTGGCCTTCCCTCATGTCCTATTAATCTTCACCGTCTTCATTTTTTTCCCCAAACAAACAGCCAAACAAAACAATCACCTACCAACTCACCAACCAGCCAAATCAACACAGTCAAACCAACACACAGTCCAACACAGCCAAACCACACCAAACAAAACCAAACAGCCAGCCAGCCACAACACACACACTCTCTCCATACAAGCTCCGCACGCACTCGAATGTTCAGTTTCCGGTTTCCGACACAATCAGGGGACCACGTGATACCTAGCCCAAAACCGAAACCGATTTCCAAACGGCTGAATCAAACTGAATGCCACCGAACGAAACGACCGAATGACAGAATTTGGTCCCTGGACCGAAGGACCGAACCCAAACTCGGATCCCAAACCAAACAACCAAACCGCGATCTGTTCGCACATCCCTACGGCATACAAATTTAATAATAAATAAAAAATAAGTAGGATATCTCCTGCAGTTTAAACCTGCAGCTCTTGGACACCTCCGGGGGAGGGGGGAGACTTTAGATGCTCCTCTGTGAACTGGAAGTCACCCATGCACCATTAGAAACAGCGACGCCAAGCAACTTTGAGATGCAGCATAGTAATACCCCAAGGCTTGTACTATGCTGCATCTCAAAACACCTGGGAGTCTCCCGGCAGCGCTTTTTCTAATGGAGCCTGGGCAACTTCTGGTTCACAGAGGAGCATCTAAAGCCCTTCCGTGGAGGTGACCAAGAACCACAGGTTTAAACTGTGTGGAGAAACCCTGCTTGTCTAAAAGGGCCCTAAGAGTGTACATATAGTCAGAGATTCCACTGGCCAAAGAACACCTGTCACACTCAATATTGCTACTCCACCTTTCCTGAGGTGAGTTTAGTGAAACATGGTTTACTCAGAAAAACCAGAAAGAGACAATAATGTTCCTTCCTTGATCACAATATTCTGACATTCAAGCAAAAATTAAAATGGAAAGGAACAATCCTGGCCTTTCCCATTGTGAAACCAAGGGCTGTTTAAGTGTCACACAGACAGCTATGGGATTCCTACAAAATTCTATGACTCAGCTATTTCAAGTGAGTGAAACTTAAGAGCACTCATCACTCAGCAACTGACCATGTTTGGCCCGGTTTGAGAGCCACATGGTATAAGAGAAACAAAGAAAGCGAAAATAATCTTTCTGCACTGGATGCTTCAGCCAAGAGAAACAGAGAGCCAGTAAACATGCACTGTATGGAGGAAACAACAAGGGAAGTTACAGTATTCCTTGACCCCAGTTGCTCAAAGATAAAGTGCAACAGACACACCCCAGAGCCATTATTGTTTGGGATCCAGTGGCTCAGGTTTCCCCTCCAAGTCATAAGCACCAACAGGGTTGACTTCCAATGGAGCTCCATTCCAGGAGCCCTCTTTCTTCCTCTTAAGTTATAAGCACATTCCAACAGTTTCTCGCCAGAAGAACTGAGTTCTTCCTTTTTGCAAGAGATCCTCAAGTTCCCCCCAAATCCTCAAAACCTTTCTTGTCCAAAGCTTTCCCGCCTGGCCAGTGAGACATCAGTGTTGCCTGTCATCAGAGACAAGGCCGAGCCCTTTCCTTTCCCTTCTCATCCTTGTGCTTTTTCTACCCAGCCCTTCATACCCTTACTGTGTGAAATGCTTCCCCTTTCTCTCCCTTGTGTATGGGCAGCTGCCATTAGCTCTCATAGCTGTGGTGCCTTCTCCAAGGACAGCCCACACTAATCCCTTCAGGCCAGCCAACCCTGTCACACAGAGTAAGAAAGTAATAATAGGCACTGACAAGGACAAAGCAAGCCAGTTCTAGGCCAATGAGGAAAGGAAAACAAAACAGAATGAGTTTAAATAAGGCATTGTTTTAGTAGAAAGATTTTACTGCTGATAGATATGCAATAGGATTATTTAGGGAAGTACTATATTTATGAAATGCATAACATCATGTAACCACACCATACTTAGAACAATACCATATGAGTCACTAGGGACGCAAACTGCTCTCAAATGTGCAAAAAATTTAATTGTGTATATGAATGCTTTAATCATAGACAAATTTATTTCTTGTTTTCCAGTTCTTGTTTTCCACAATGGTAATAGCAATTATAATCAGTCAAGTCCCAAATTTGTTATACGCCTACACTAACCTTAATTTATTTTCATGCCACAGCCATGACCTTACACATTGAGAAAAACTTCACGAAGAATGAAATTTATGAACTGCAGTTGCATTGGAATAAGGAAAAGGTCCAAATGCATTCATTGCCTGATGAAAAATTTTGACCATATCATAATATGCTCTAAGCCAATCTGCAAACTATTAGAATAACTCAAAAAGAGCTTAATTACTAATCAAACCAACCATCACTAAACCAACAAAGTAACCCAAAATAAAAATAATCTTTCTATTTTGTTATCTCTACAAACTAACACTGCATGAAAGCAGTACAGTAGAAGATGCTTCGATTAATATTTTTGTGCATAGCGCACATCGTGTCCCACATAGATGGAAAAAGTCTTTTGTTTTCTGTAGCTTTAGGGGAAATTTCTCTCTCTCCTCCATTCATGCTCCAGTTCATCTTTATTCTGGATTCATTGCACATGTAGAATTCCCACTTATGTCAATGGAAGGTCCAGGTGTGGAACAGGTGCACTCTAAACAGCATGGTACGTTGCCCCACAAACAGATCAGTGGGGCAACTGTTGTAACAATTGAAACATTTTGTTTAAAATGGCTGTTTTCCCCACATCCTCAGATCAAAAATCTATATGTACTTCTTTCTGTTCAGGTTTGAAAATATAGATTTGTCAAGATTATTTAAACCCATAATTGTTTATATAACAATTCTCCCCATCCCTTACGACATGAGAAAACTGCAGGAGAGGATCTGCATGGAATTATCTATATGGATTCCTTTACTGCATTTTAAAGTTCCCACAATGATTAAGATTTCATTGTATATGCTGGTACTGGAAGATGCACATGGGAAGTCATCTGGTATCTTTCAAAATGATGGTGCTACGTGGGTATCTACTGAGCAGTAACACCTCACATGCATAGGCTCTTTAGAGAAGATTAGACTCTATGGAGGCAGCCACATGAGATGAGCAGCCTTAACCCAGCCTGGGCAGCCAGACCCCATGATGCAGTGCATCATGTAGCCGGCTACTGCCATATTTCCCCNGTATCCTCAGAAAAAGGCCACAGATGTGTTGTGTAGCAGCCAAATGGGGTAAGGTTGCCCAAAGTATGGCAGCCTGTATGCTGTGGCCTCTTCTACCCTGCCACATGGGGAGCTCCATTGTGCAGCTTTGAGTGGCAGGCACTGTCACGCATCATGTGATGCCACATCACGGCTGGGGGTGGGATTTTGATCAGGCCAAGGAAGGGAGGTGGGGCAGAGCTGAACACTCATGTGGCTGGCACCTCAGCCTGCCCCAGCCATGGTGGGATCTCTAACAGTAACCCGACCATCCGGCTGCCCAATGAATGGGACAATCTTCTGCCCACCTTCCTGTGCTGGGCCCACAAAGTGGCAATTGTGCTTGCCTACCACATGCCACATGGGGATCAGGCCCACCACAGCTCATCTCACTGCACCCAAAGTCTGTTGAAATCAATGGAAAGACTGTCAGAATCCAGGTCAAAGTGTAGTAGAACAAAAAGCTTCATAAGCTTTCTCACCAAACACTTGCCTCCTAAAGATCCAGAAAGCCCCATTTAATCTCCCCTTCTCTATTGACCACTTTTATAAAATCTTCTTATAGCTGGTCACTTGTATTATAATAAATATATTTACCTTCACAAAAGAGACTCCTTTTAAAAGATAACTGTAATCATCACATCACTGTCTGATGTTTCCCTTACCACCATTTTAATTTTATTTTATTTTATTTTTTAAAAATTGCTCTTTTTTCAGTGTAATATTTTGCAGCATTGTAATTGCCTGGGTGATTTTATCCTTTTTTATTGAATTCACTGGGGGACCTTAGTAAAAAAAAAAGACTGCTCTCAAGTTTGACATAACTATACATACCAGTTTATTATTCCTTAGGGAAACAACTTCACACAAAGATTTAAATCCTATAAAAACACTCTTTCATCAGTTAACTTTTTTGAATCAGGTTCAAAGTGGGACTTACCACTTATCCAGCCGCTTCATAGAAATGATGTGGAAACCTCTAAAATGTATATTGAAATTTATTTCAATACAATTGGAACCATATTTACCTTGACAGACTTTTTTCAGCATGGAAAAATAATAGATTAAGTAAACCTCCAACAAAATATTAACTGCTTCTTTGTAGGCATTCTTAATTGGGATCAAATGATTTTAGGTCAACTAGGCTTGTCAAGTCAGTGTACGGGTTTCTTTAGACATATCAAAGATTGGGTGTCAAAACTCCTAAGCATGGGTTTGGCCATTGTGTGTAAGCACCATAACAATCCTAACACAAATTTTGCTACTTGTTGAACATGCAATGTAAACACCATTGGATCACAAAGACAATTTGCGTGTTTTGACTGAACACATGGCCAATGTTGTGTCTAATGATATTGTGTGGTATGTTAGCAGGTCCAACACAGGGAATGAGGTGGCAGAGTTTGTGTGCTGAGATTGGGTGGCGACAAAACACCTATTTGTCCCAAGATAGGCTGTGTGTCTAAGCAGGGACACATGGTGAACACGGGGCCAAACCAGTGTTCATAACAAGGTCAAAATACACATTCAGACACCCGTTGATGTTATGTCTAAAGACACGCGTTGACTTATACATCCTTGATACAGGTGATGAAAAATTTGGTGCTCCACACAGAATGTCATCAGAGTGGCCTTCCTTCATTTGTATTACTCTCTTGTACAGGACTGTACAGACAGAATAAGGGTGCAGGCACACAAGCTAGGACAGGCCCGATACCCACATGGCCCATGGCAGGCAGTCATTGCCACCGCACTTCAGGACCAGTGCAGAGAGTATGGCAGATGGTCTGCCCCCTGCAGGCAAGCCAGGTGGGCCTCTGTCAGAGGTCCCACCACACCCCAGAATGTCAAAGTGCCAGACACATGGGAAGCCACCCAGCTCTGCTGCACCTCCTCCCCTGGCCTGCCCACTATCATGCCCCCAGCCATGACATGGCCATGCAGGAATGGAGGCAATGTCCACCGCTCATAGTCCAGCTGGGGATGTGCCGCTCAAGAATGTATCCATGGCACCCCATTTGTCCTCCCCGAATTTGATTGTCTTGGAGCCTAAATTTGTAGCTATTAGTAGCCCCCTTCTTGGACCTTTGTTGAATACTGTATTGGAGGAGGATTTGGAAATTAATTTACAGCAAGGTCCCCCCATATTGCCAGCTAGAGAAGAACAACAAATCAGCTGTTAAATAATGCTGCTATACATCCGGCTCCTGTTGTGAATAAGTTGGTAGGGGATGTGAAGAATAAGGACCCTAATCCCTTGCCTGATATAATAAAAGTTTTTTGGGAGGATAGCTCGGGGGGGGGGGGGTTGGTGAATTACCTGTTTTGACAGTTTTTGGTGAGCTCTCTATCATTGACCAAGATATTCTAATTCAGAAATTGGATCTCATCAGGAGCAATCTCCCCCACTCCTATTTCGATTACCAAGTCAAGTGCTTAGAGTCCCAAAGAAAAGCTTATCAACCAGAATATAGGCTAGAAGCACTGACTGCTGCTCGTAATTTAGCACAAGATGAACTGGGAGTACTTATTCATTCCCATGGGACTATTCAGAATGACTCTCCCTGTGTGTGGTGCAACCCAAGCAGCTCCATGCATTGTGTGAACTCAGGGCTGGTAATAGTAGAAGACTCAGAAGCTGATTTGATAACATCTTTGTATAAGTCTGTAAGCAATAACAATCTTTTGGGTACCGGAAGTGATGCTAATCCTACCCTGTGTTTGTAGGTATCATCAATTTGTATCCCCCAGGTTCAGACCTCCTTATTGACCCCAATAAAACTGCAGGAGTATTTGGAATGACAGGTGTCAAGTGCTGTTAGGAGAGCTACTATTCAGTCTAAAGTGTTTGCCCAAAGTGGTAACTTACAAGAGGTAGTGAGATGGGTTCTGGACCCTCTTAGCAGCTCAAAGGAAACAAACACCCAGTCGGTTTCCTTGGAGGATGTAAGGTGTTTTAATTATACCCCTTTGAATGTTCTGATTGGAACTGGCTCTAGTGATTTTTTGAGGATTGCTTCATGGAATATTTCTGGATGTAGAGCCAAGATGATGGACGCAGATTGGGTTTCTTTTCTGAGTGGCTATGACCTGATTTTTTTTTCAGGAAACTTGGTGTCAGATGGGGAACTCAATCGAGGTTCTTGGGTTCCAGATATATTCTCTTCCTGGCACTAAGTTTAAAACCAAAGGCTGTGTTTCAGGAGGCCTGGCCATACTAATCTCCAATAAGTACTCTAAGTCATGTATACTAGTCCCTTCTATTAGGCAGTAATTCCAAATAGGGTTTTGGGAGATGCTCAGGGGTGACCAGATGCTTTTTTTTAATTTATATATTCCGCCGTCTACTTTCCCTTATTATAATCCTGATTTCTGGAAGACAATGGAAGATGTCATAGAACAGCTGGAAGGATAATTTCCTACAGCTCTTTTTGTGATTGCTGGAGATTGGAATGCCAGGATGGGCTCCCCCTCAGTTGTTGATTTGGAAGTAATTTTGGGGGATGTGGGATGGATTCCGGTAAGAAAGTCTAGAGATTCTGTAGGAACAAGGCGGGGGTGCTTATGGCCAAACTACTATTAACAAATGGGCTGGTAGTACTTAATGGGAGCAGAATGGATGATTTAGATGGGGTCTTTACCTTTGTTAATACAAGTGTTAGAAGTACAGTTGATTATATAGTAACCCCTGTCTGTCATTGGGGGAAGTTTGAGAACTTCAAGTTAGTGGTCCGTTCAGAAACTGACCACTTAGTATTAAGTGTAGATTCTAATTTATGTAAGGGTAGTAACTTGGTCAAACCCCACTCCCTGAGGGGAAGAGAGAGTAAATCTAGAATTCGGGTTAGGTGGACTGATTCCCTTATGGCTGAGACTTTGGCTATGCTATGGGGATGTGAGTTTTGTAAGCTCTGTGAAAATATGGTACTAGCAGGGGGGAAAGACATGGATCAGCTTAATGAAAATTATTATTTAATAGTGTCTTGATTAGCTGACAGTAGGGGTGGGACATCAGGCAAAATACCGGCTACCGGTTTTACCGTTTACCGGTATGCAAACTACCGGGTTACCAGATTAAAACCGGATTACCGGTGCTGGATTTATTACATTGATTTCAATGGGGAACTGTCCCCATTGAAATCAATTGAATACCTCCCCCCCCTCCCAGACTGTGCGGGTGGAAGGGGGGCACCCCCCACCCACCCTGCCCAGCCTGGATTTTTTATTTTAAATTTTTTTTTACCCTAAATCCCTACTAGTGCAGGCTCCGGACCACCGCCGGAGACCCGGAGCCTGCACCAGCAGGTATTAGCGTGATCCCTGGAGTGGGGGCTGGTTTAACACACCCTCCACACCAGGGATCACCCTACCTCACCACCCAGGGAGCGCCTACCTTTGGCACTCCGGGTGGCGGCGCACTAGCAGGGACTTTGGGGAAAATTTTTTTTTAAAAAAATCCAGGCTGGGAAGGGTGGGTGGGGTGTGTCCCCCCTTCCACCCACACAGTCTGGACTGGGGCGGGAAAGTGTTTTTTTTTTTTTTCTTTTCTTTTTTTATATTGCAGCCATTCATTTAAATGGCCGCAATATAAAAGATCCAGTACCGGTAATAACCCCCCAAATACCGGATTAATCCGATTCTGCTGGTACACCAAAATACCGGCAGTATCAGATACCGGAAGATCAAACTTCCCACCCCTAGCTGACAGTATTCTTTCTTGGGACGTGAATCAAGGTAAACCACAGATTAATAAATGGTTTGATAGGGAATGTAGGGAAGCCAAGTGCAATCTTGTCCGGATTAAAATTATATGACTCAGGGAATTTTCTGACTCAGCCAAACAACGGTTTTTGGAGGAAAGGCGCAAATACAAAATTATGATTAAAGGGAAAATAAAATCTGATTTTGTTCCTTTGATTTGGGCCAAGCTTAGGGTAGCAGCACTTTTGAAGGACTTTAGACAATTTTGGGCCTTGATTAATTATGATCTTTGCCCTACGTCCAGTAAGCCGACGGTACTAATTAGTGAAGAAACTTGGACAACATTCTTTGAGGTTCTTTTCAACTATAATGCTAAAGAAGATGAAGTTGAACTATGTATGTTTGCAATATCTGCACAGTCTTCAGATAGGCATTCTTTTGATCTGCATGTAATGGAGGCTGAATTGACTGAGGTCATCAAGTCTTTAAAACGGAATAAAGCCCCCAGCTTTGATTTTATTGTTGCAGAAGTCTTGCAGGCTTGCCCTGGTTGGTGGTCCCCCCTATTAGCAAATTATTTTATGCAGATTAATGTAACCAAGAGGGTCCCTCAAGAGTGGGGATCAACTATTATTAAGTCAATATTTAAGAAAGGCAACACTAGGGACCCGGGCTGCTATCGCCCTATAAGGTTACTCCTGGTTTTGGGGAAAATGTACACTGAAATACTCCTTAAACATCTGGAAAGTTGGGCATATGGTCAGAACCTAATTCTCCAAGAATAATTTGGTTTTTGGAAGAATTCTTCCACGATGGACAATTGATTCATCCTTTCCCATATTATAGCCAAATATGTTAAAATAAGGGTGGGAAAGCTTTTCCTTGCCTTTATCAGTTTCCAAAAAGCTTTTGATTCTGTCCCAAGATCAAAGCTGTGGTAAAAAATGTAACAGATGGGCATAGATAGGGATCTGCTGGATTTACCTATTTATGTCCATACAGATAATTATGCAAGGATTAGACTGGGAGTTGATGGGAGCCTCCCCAAACCAGTTCATCTTTTGAGAGGAGTTAGGCAGGGATGTGTCTTGGCCACCCTATTATTTAATATCTATTTAAGTGATCTTATTAAGAAGCTGTTAACCTCAGAGTGTCATCCGCCAAAGATTAAAGATAGGGCACTAGTTGCTCTAATGTATGCAGATGACATTGTACTAATGTCCCAGATGAAAAAGGGGTTGTTCAATCAATTAGAGAGTTTATTAGGATATTGTATGGAGAATGAACTGACCATAAACTTTCAAAAATCCCAGATCATGGCACTAGGAAGGAAATCCCCCAAATATAGATGGATTGTACAGGGGAATCAGTTTCTGCAGACAGACTCTTATGTCTATCTTGGGATTACTCTGTCTAGTAATGGCATGTGGGAAAAACATAAGAAACTAATTGCATTAAAGGCTGTCGTAGTGGCTAAAGGGATTTTAAGGCTAGCCAGGTTGGTTGGGATTACTACTTCTGCCATTCTGAATGTGTTCAGGGCAAAAGTACAGGCTCTGTTAACCTTTGGTACTGAAATTATACCAATAGTTAATTTCAAGGCTCTCAAGGTAATTCAGAATAAATTCTTACGAAGCTTGTTGGGAGTTCCCCAGTGTGTTCCTGCCACAGTGATTAGGGCTGAGATGGGCACATTAGCTGTCACTTACCTTGGAAAGATACTAGGTCTCAGATATTGGGTCAAGTTGTGCAGCCACATGGAGGGCTCTTTGATCTCTCTTTGTCTAATGGAAGAACTGGAGTGCCTAGGAGGGCTTCATTACCCTTGACTGGCTCAAATTTCAGTTTATTTGAAAAGCCTGAAAAGTTTGTCATTCTCCTGTTTCTGGGGGAGAAATATCACCCACTAAAGAAACTTGATAGATCTTAGGACAACTGATATATCAAAGCAAGAAGATTTGGCAGCATTGGCTGCATTGAAGGTTGCAACTTGTATGAGCATAGATTTGAGGGTTACCTGGATAAGCTGAGTGATTCTATATCATGCAGGGCTTTTACGCAGGTGATGTTTCAATTGTTTCCTTCCACAGTTATTAGGGGTCATTATGAAAATAAACCCTTTGAGAGCCTGATTTGCCCTTGTATGTTATCAGAGGTAGAGGATTTAAAACATTTTGTATTGGATTGTCCCTTTTATGAAAATGTAAGGCACACTTGGCTAAACACAATATGGGAAAAGAATGAATTCCTCCCAGTTGGCGTAAAATAGAATTGCTGTTAACTACTCAAGATGAGCCGGTTATGAGAGCAACTGCATGCTTTGCACTTTCAGCTGTGTAACTTCAAGAAGAAGGGGTCACATAAGCTACTTATAGTTTAGGGTGTTATCTGTAGTGATCTGTAGTACCTTCAGGCATATCTGAGTTACTTTTTGTTGCCCCACTTCAATTGGGTCACTGATTGTTTTTTATTGTGTTTTAACTTTTCTCCTTTTTCTTTTCTGATTGATTGTACTTTGGCTATGTCAATTGCTTTTAGTATTTACGTACTGTTATCTTTTATCTTTGATGTGTTTTACTGACCATGGCAGAAGCTAGTGACGAATAAACTACTAACTAACTAACTAACATAGTACAGCGGTGGATCTTGATGCATGTTGGGGAAGACAGGAACGGGTCCCAGGAGTGACAGAATGCTGGGCAGTCTCACCCCACTTTCAGGTTGCTAGCTAAGCACTACGTCCCCCCATGCTGCAGGGTGAACATCTGGTGATCACCGGACAGATGATGCACCGAATATCGTGGTATGGCTGCCTGATGTTGGGTAAAGCTGCCCAAACCATGGTAACGGCTCCTGTGGCTGCACCCAAAAGGCCACAGTACTGATTTTTTGGGGTATTTTTCCTTAGATTCAGTGTAACCAACAGTTTAATCTAACTGTTAAATTATCTGTCTAAGTTAACAATCTCCACATAAACATGCAATGAAAATGTGCATAAGAAGAGAAGTTTCTTTTAATTCACCCACTTTGCCAATGCAAGACTGCAGACCTCTCGTGTTTCACAGAGACCTGGATGGACATTGAGGCAGGTCCAATTTTGGTGGACCTTATTCCGGTGGGGTACTCTGTGCAACACCAGCCCAGGCTTGTAGGACGAGGTTGTAGACTGCTAGGAGGTATCCGGTGCAGTTAATCCCAGGAATTGAGGCCCTTCACCTTGTGTTTGAGTTGTCATGGGGCAGAAGTGGGGTGCTGCTGATGTACTGTGCTCCATCCTGCCCGGCAGCATCCCTCTCCACTCTAGCAGAGCTGGTGTTGGGGGTGGTACTGTGCTCCCTGAGGACTGTGGTCCTGGGGGATCTCAAAATTCATGCCAGCCTGGCCTTGTCAGTGACCATGAGTTCATGGTCACCATGGCAATGTTACCCCGAGAGTCTCCCAGGAATTAGCTCCACCTTGAGGTCAGGGATCCCCGTAGGAAAACTCAAGTTTTGGGGTTTTTTTTACCAAAAAGTCACAATAGACAATTATTATGACTAAAATACTACAATTTATTGCCCTGACAAACTGGCTTATACATACACACTACTATAAAAGCACTACGGAGGCACACACGAAAAGGTTATTGATTACAAAATATATATTCTTTGAGAATATATCTCACCAAAAAGATATTAAAGGTCCCATAAAAGTTGCTCAGGGTCTGCGGGGTTCTGCTGAGGAAGATAAGATGTTAACTTGCTGCTATTCTGGAGACTTGGTAAGAATTAAAGTAAAAACAGTAAAAATAAAAGATAGAAAAGATAAAAACAATATAAAACAACATTTATTCAGAGGCTGAGGAACATGGACAATCCAAAAAGGGAGGGAAAAGACAGAGAACAGAGAAGACAGAGAAGACTTGGGCAACTCTGCCCACAAGGCTGAGTAAAAAAATTGAAAGGAAACAGTCCAATCTGAGACCAATACAGTGCTTCGTTAAAGAAAAGTAAAGTTGGCAAGTAGGGACAAAAATGAGAGAAAAGTAGGAATTGTTCTTTTCTCAGGCAAAAGATTAGAAAATCCCAACTGGGAATTAAAATAACTTTAAAAAGAAGAAAACAAAACAAAACAAAAGATAAATTAAAACAAAAATAGCTTGGAAGTAGTGAAAAATGAGAAAATAAAGAAAAGTAGGAATTGCCCTTTTCTCGGGCAAAAGATTAGAAAATCCCAACTGGGAATTATAAGAACTTTTAAAAGAATAAAGAAAACAAAACAAAAAAAAGAAATTAAAACAAAAATAGCTTGGAAATAGTGAAAAATGAGAAAATGGAATAAAATAAATAAAATTTAAATTAAATAAAAGAGAAAAGTAAAAGCTTAAGAAGCTTAAAAAATAACTTTTAAAATGGAAAAGAAAAGACTTAAGAAAATACTTAGGAAAAAGACATGAAAATTAATGAATTAAAGCAAAGAAAAAAAACTACGTCCCTTCAGGCCTAATCAGGCCTTTGCCTTTCAGCAAGTCTCCATAGGAAGCAAGATCCTCCCTTCTTGTCAACAATATCTTGCCAGTTTTATAGGATTTCTAAGTGTCTTTCAAAATGGCTGCCATATGTTACTCCAATCAGTGTCCAGTAGGTTATGGGTCTTCCAATAAAAATGAAGTTTACTTCTTCCCAAGTGATGATGCTAAAGAAAAATGTTTTTGGTTTCCATGTCTCTATTCTTCTTGATTATTTTGACTTTACCCCTCCTTACTTCTATGAACCAAGACCACGGTAACCTTTTACCAGTCTTGATCTTTGTCCCACTTCAATAGAGTCTTTCAGTTTCACTGGAGCTCTATGAAACCAAATGGAGTATATTAGCCTCACTGAATTTTTATTAAATTCTACTAATTCTACATAATTTCATATATGGATTCTTTTTAGGAAGCTGTTGAAAAACAGAGGTTAGATCTGCCTTGGTTCTACCTAATTTAGAAAGGTAATTTTAAAACAATATTGATTTATAAGACTCTGAGTCATTAAGACACGATTCAAAAGAACAATTATTTATTTAGGTATAATTTGAAGCCAAACTTTAGGTTGAAATAAACTTCAGTTTACTAATTCAATGCATCACTCTCAATGTTTTTAGCCTCCTTTATTAATCTTAAAAATTAAATCTATTTCAGCATTAAAATAGGATTGAAACAATAAAATACCTTTTTTCACAGGGTGGCGGTGTTTCTCTACTATCAATATTACTGTCTAATTATATTTTATTTTTATTTATTTTACCATATTTGTATCCCACTCTTCCTACCTCACGGTAGCCTGGAGCGGCTAACAATAACAAAATACAATATAAAAATACAATATAAAACAATTAAAACATTTTAAAACATAATAAACAAAAGCAGGGTTAAAAACACAAACCCCCCACCCAACCCAACCCTACCCCTCTCCCTTGTCAAAAGCCTGATGGAACAGTCAGGTCTTACAGTTCTTGTGGAAAGCTGGAAGGTCCAGGGCCAGATGGGCCCCCACCAGGAGGGAGTTCCACAGGCGCAGCGCGGCCATGAGGAACGCCCTGTCCTGCGTGGCCCCTCAGGAAACCCAGGGGACCTCCAACATGGTGCCCCTGGCCGACCACAGAGGCCAATCTAGAACTCGGGGAGTGAGATGGTCTCGCAGATAGGCAGGGCCCAGGCCGTGTAAGGCTTTATAGGTTAAAACCAACACTTTGAATCGGGCCTGGAAGACTATTGGCAGCCAGTGAAAAAATCAGAGCACTGGTGTAATGTGCTCCCAGTGGCCCAGCCCCACCAGGAGCCAGGCTGCTGCATTCTGCACCAGCAGCAGCTTCCGAGTCGTCATCATAGGTAGCCCCACGTAGAGCACGTTACAGTAGTCTAACCGAGAGGTAATAAAAGCATGGATGATCGTGGCCAGATCCAAAACCGACACCAGCGGTCGAAGCCGCTGCACCAGATGTAACTGGCAGAAGGCACCCCTCATCACAGCCTCCACCTGGAGATCCAGGCAGAGCTGTGCATCAAGAAGCACCCCCAGGTTCTGAACCTGGGAAATCAGTGGACAAACCCCCTCAATTGAGGCGGCTGTCATCTCCATCGGCTTACCCACTAACATCACCTCCATCTTGTCAGAATTCAGTTGCAGTCAATTAGCCCTCATCCAGTCCCCCACAGCTGTCAGACATTGGGTGAGCACTGAGACAGCTGCGTCAGGGTCGGTTGAAAATGAGAGGTACAGTTGGGTGTCATCCACATACTGATGACACCTCACCCCGTACCCCCTGATCACCTCACTGAGCGGCTGCATATACATGTTGAACAGGAGAGGAGACAAAACAGAACCCTCTGGGACCCTACACGAGAGGTCTTGGTGTGATAAAAAAATGATCACCGAGCACTACCCGCTGAGTTCTTCTTGTCAGGAATGAGCGGAACAATTTATGAATGATCCCACCCACCCCCTCACTGTCCCACAAGCACGTCACCAACATCTCATGGTCAATGGTATCAAATGCAGCCAACAGATCTAATAGGACTAAAAGGATCGATCGACCCTTATCCTTTTCACGGCGCAGATCATCGACCAAAGCCACCAGCGCTGTCTCAGTGTCATGCCCTGGATGAAAGTCAGACTGAGAGGGATCCAGATAACTGACATGATTGAGATGCTCTTGGAGCTGCTAAGTCATGACCCATTCAATAACCTTCCCTAAAAAGGATCATTACCTCCTACAGACCTCCCTTCTAGCACACGTCTGCCCTAAAAAGGGGAGGTTAGAGGCATGCCGATAGCTGGCAGGGGAGTCAACAACAAGTAATGATTTCTTGAGCATAGGCCATACCACCGCCTCTGAGACAGCTCAGCACTCTGCCCTCCCATAGGGAGGCGTTGACCACCCCAGCCAGAAATTGTCCCATTGTCTCCCAGTAGCACTTAATAAGCCAGGATCAGCATGGATCTAATTAGCAAGAAGTGGCTCGAACAGCACCCAGCACCTCCACCATGCCAGCGGGTGTCACTGACTGAAAGTGATTCCATAAAATTGGACCAGTCAGGGCTTCTACAACCTCTCTCTCCTCCACTGCATTAAGTGCGGCATTGAGGTCTTGATGAATACAAACGATTTTCTCTGCAAAATAATCTGCAAAAGGGTCACAGTGGGTGGAAGATGACTCAACTCCCACATTGAGGGAGGCTGAACTGACCAGCTCCTGTACCAC
Organism: Sphenodon punctatus; assembly: GCA_003113815.1. Taxonomy (NCBI): domain Eukaryota; kingdom Metazoa; phylum Chordata; class Lepidosauria; order Sphenodontia; family Sphenodontidae; genus Sphenodon; species Sphenodon punctatus. The sequence goes on from QEPC01013866.1 coordinate 589,141, forward strand.
CCGAAACATCTCCGCTGGGTGGGATCTTGTGGATGCTATGAGGACAGCAAAGAATTCCCTCTTTGCTGTCTGCATGGCCATGGCATAGGCTCGTAAACTAGCTCGGGATTGACGCCATCGCCACTCCAACCATCACCTCTCTTGCTTCAGTACCCGCAGTTCCTCAGAGAACCAAGGAGGCCTGTGGGGGCGTCACCTGGGCAACGGATGCCTGGGAGCCATTTGATCGATGGCCTCCGTCAGTAAGATGTTCCATAGCTTAAAGAGGTCATTGATGAGACGGTCATCACGGTCGGAGGGTATCTCCCCAGAGCACCTATAAACTGCACTGGGTCCATCAGCCTCTGGGGGTGGACCATCCTAATAGGTTCTGCACCCTTCTGGGGCAGACATGTGCTAGAAGGGGATCTGTCCATGACAAGGGCACACATGTTATAAGTTGAAAAATATGATGAGTAATGTAACTGTTTTGACCCAATTTACAAAAAGACCTTGGGTCCCAAACAAACATGTTATCAATGTCTCTTCAAATTCCTTTGTGCCAATTATCCTGAAAGTCAAACTAAAAAGCAAACTGCTTTCTAGGCCAAATTACATCCCTATAGTCCTTGTCTCCCCAATAAAACCAGACCCCAATTTAAAGACTGCTATTGCTTATTTTGAATACCCACCTAATATCAATGGAAACCCATTACAGTTAAAATGTAGACAATTCAAAGTTACATTATTAACAAAACATTAACAGAAGTTAAAATACAATGTCAATAGATGGTGAACAAATTAAAAGCCTATGCTGAAGAGAGAGATGAAGAAACTAATATAAACCAGTCAGTTCTAACAAATTATAATCAAATGACAAGTAAGTTATTAAATAGCAAGTACATATTATATCCAAACAGGTGAACAGAGTCATTTTAGAAAACCTGTGTTTATGTTGTGACATACCACTAGTGGACCCCATTGTGATATTATAATTAAAATTAACTTCTAATTAACATCTTCTAACAACTATATTGTTTACTGTATTCCAGACCTCCTAATATTGTCAAAACAACCTAGCTGGGGCAAGGTATTTCACGTAACCATAACCAGAAATGTCAAAGTGTTTAATGCCAGTTGTACAGCATGCCACAGGTCACAAGAAAGGAAAAGAACAGCAAAGAAAAAGAACAGCTTTCAGCAAACAATATGTCTAAAAGATGTCACCTGTTTTAAAGGTTATGGCTTCTTTTGCCATACCATTTCTCATTTAAGAAAACACCCACTACTTGGGTTCAAAAAACCCACCTATATAGGTTAAAAGTAAATAGTTTAAAAGCATTGATAGCATTTTAACATAGGAACCAAGTTTTCCAGGCATATGGCCAACAAAAAGATAAAAAAGAACATGTTTATTAAACATCTTTCAGCACAGAACCAAAAACTGACAATTTTGAACTGACCTGTCTTTTAGCCATTCAAATGATAAAATGGGGCTGGGCCTACTTTTCAGAATTTTTCATACCTAAATCCCCTAGCTATAGCAACCATGGACCTGTCCCGGATGGTTAGCAGCCACACACATGGGGCGGGTGGCATATGCTCAACCTGGTGTTCTTCTCCTACCTTGAGGCGAGTGATCCAGTAGTAGGGTAAGTTAGTTGTCATGGATGGATCATTACATCCTGCAGACCACATTTCTAGTGCATGGCAGCCCCCAGAAAGGAGTGGCACCTATTAGGTTGCTCCGCCCCTGGAGGATGATGGAACGCAGCGGTTCCAGTAAGCCCTGGGGGATGTGTCCTTAGACCTTGAAGGCCGCTCAGTTGATGATCTTGTTCAAGGTTGGAACATCTTGTTGGGTGGGATCGAGTGGTTCCCAGGTGTCCGCTCCTGCTGCTTCATTACCATAGAGTTCCTTGGCTTACTGAGGAGCTGCAGTGTTTGAAGTGGGAAGCGCGGTGGTTAGAGCGCCACTGGCACCGTTCTCATACTGAATTCGATTGACTGTAACATTGGACCCATTTTTGGTCCTATGCTGTGGTCATGAGGATGGCAAAGAAGGAATTCTTTGCCACCCTCATAACCACTGTGAAGTCACATCCAGTGGAGCTTTTCCATGTGGTGAGGGGGCTGGTCAGTCCGGCCTCCCTCCGCCTGGAGGGGGAGGTTTCCCAAGCCCACTGTGAGGAGTTTGTAAACTACTTTGCAGATAAAATTGCTCAAATCTATCACAATTTTGGATCCAGAATTGATGCAGAAGGCGGCGATCCGAGGGTTATGGATGCCCCATCTGGTCCATTTTTGTGAGATCAGTTTCAGGAAGTGATGCTGGTCGATGCTGAGTAGGTTCTGGGGTCTGTTAGGGCTACTTTTTGTGAACTAGACCCATGCCCATCCTGGTTGGTGAAAGTCTCCAGGGAGACTTTGGGACCAGTGCTGGCAGCAGTTATCAATGCCTCCCTTTGAGAGGGCAGGGTGCTGGACTGCCTCAACAAGGTGGTGGTGCAGTTCCTGCTCAAAAAACCATCATTGGACATTGATTCCCTTGCCAGCTACTGACATGTCTCTAAGGGAAGGTTATTGAACGGGTGGTGACCCAGCAGCTTCAGGACCATCTTGATAGCATCAGTTTTCTGGATCCTTTTCAATCAGGTTTTTGTCCAGGATATAGCACTGAGACTGCATTGGTGGCCTTGGTAGACAAACTCTGTAGGGAGATGGATTTAGGAAATTCAACACTCTTGGTCCTACTAGATCTCTTGGCAGTATTTAATACGGTGGACCATGGGTTGTTTTTGATAGGGATGGGTGAACGTGGTTCGGAAGTTTGGAGTTTGGCCCGAACTCGGCCTGTTCAGATGACCGAACGTGAACACGAACCTGAACGCGAACATACCAAACACCGAACGGCAAAATGGCTGAACAGTTCGGTCAGTTGGGATCGCATTCAGGTGAGTTCGGGTGGCAAAAAAAAGTTCACTGTAAGGTGACAGGGAGGGGTAGTACTAGTCACTGAGGCACCAGGCACCAGGGGTGGAGAGGCTTGCAAGAAATGAAACTATCTGCCTTCCCCCTTCCCAACACCTTCTGAGCTAGTCGCTGTTCCTGAACAGCAGTCATTGAGTAGGATTATTAGATTGCTTTAAGTTTCATTTCAGTTTTGTACTGAAATGAAACTTAAACCTTAAACTGAAACCTTGTGTTGTTTGTGATTTCCCCCCCATCCCATATATAGAGAGATCGAGAGATATAGATATAGAGAGATAGATAGATAGGATAGGGATAGTAGTTGTAGGAGCTAGCTTAGTGATAGAGATAGCGTTAGTGATTTAGTTTTAGTGTTTGTAGGAGTAGGTCTGTGTACTTATTAGATAATCCATTTAGTTCATAGCATTTAGAATAGTTAATAGCAGTTAGATTTAGTGTAGATAGATATATATAATATTAGATAAACAAAATAAATTTAAAAAACCCATATAAAAACAAAAAAACAAATAAAAAACAAAAAAAACCATATAAAACCCAATAAAAAACCAAAAAACCATATAAAAAACAAAAAACCCACCCATAACATTTCCCGAAGCAGCCGAACTGAACAGCCGAATGGCTGAACAGAACGGAGAACGGCCGAACCAAATGGCTGAACCAAACGGCCAAACCCGAACCCGGAGAACTAACCAAACTGCCGAACCAAACGATCGAACTGAACGCAGCTGAACTGAATGGCCAAACCCGAACGGACGAACTGACCGCAGCCGAACCGAATGGACGAACCCGAACCGCGATCTGTTTGCCCAGCCCTAGTTTTTGAGATGATTGCGGATCTGGGGTGGGGTGGGGTGGATGGGACTGTCTTAGGATGGCTCCGTTCATTCCTCTCACAAAGAAGCCAGCAGGTGGTGCTGGGGAAAGAAACGTCTGGCCCTCGGGATCTCGTTTGTGGTGTACCGCATGTTCAATTCTCTCCCCGCTTTTATTTAATATCTATATGCAACCTCTGGGTGAGGTCGTGAGATGGTTTTGTGTGCATTGCCACCAGTACGAACCTAGGTCCCGCTGTCTTGGTGCTTTCCCAGTACTTGCTAGCAGTGAGTGACTGGATGAGGCAGAAGGAGAAAGGATAAGTGATACTTTACATTGATTCTTTAGCTTTCGGATGGGAAGTTGAGTCTGAATTTATCAGGAGATAGAATGGGTGGTAAATTCTATACACTTGCCGCAAGCATGATTTCTGGGTATCTATTATTATTCTCCATCGTTATGACTGTTTAAGTGGGATAATGTTAATTTTAGTGTGGAATAATATTTTAGTATTTATTATTATTCTATTGTTTTAACTCTGTGATTATAAACTGTTTTGTTTATTGTGTTTACTTGTTGTAAGTGTTGATTACTTATTTTATGTCTGGAGTTGTGATAGCCATGGGGTTTACAACTAATAAATTACTTATCTATACAAGACTGGATGAGGCAGAACAGACAGAATCTGAATCCTGATAAGACAGAGTTGATGTTGGTGGGTAGGGCAGTGGAGGTGATGGCTCCCCTTGTGGAGGGGATCTGCCTCCCACTGGTCATGCAGGTGCGGAGCTTGTGGTTTTTCTTGGACCCTGGCCTCCACCTGAATTGTCAGGTGGCAGCAGTGACAAAGGGAGCTTTCTGCCAATTATATCTTGTGCAGAGGATCCAGCCATATGTTTCATGCTCTGACCTGGCCACCCTCATCAATGTGTTCACCACCTCAGGTCTAGGTTACCGCAACATGCTTTATGTGGGGCTACCCTTGGTGACAACTCGGAGGCTACAGCTGGTGCATAACATGGTGGCCCGTCTCCTGACAGGGACGGGCCATAGGGAGCACATTACACTTGTGCTCCAGGCTCTGCACTGGTTGCCTATAGCATTCCAGGCCTGATTCAACGTGCTGGTTTTCACCTTTAAAGTACTACATGGTCTGGGACCTTCCTATCTGAGAGTCGCCTCACTCCCTGGGTTATGGGGCGACCTCTGCAGTCTGCCTGGGGTGCCTTCCTGGAGGTCCCCCAGGTGAACCATGGGGGCCACGATAGAGAGGGCATTTTCAGTGGACGTACCACGACTGTGGAACTCCCTCCCAGAGGAAGCTCACCTTGCTCCCAGCCTGTTGGCCTTTCACTGGGCCTATAAGACCTGGCTGTTTGTATGGGCCTTTGGTGGAGGTGGAGGGGGAAGGGAATGAGGAAGGGTTGTTTTTCTTTTTGCAAGTGGTTTTACCTCTTTTTACTGTTTTTATTGTTTTAGTAACCACTTCCTGTATTTTTAATTCCTGTATTTTTAATTGTTTTTAAATGTTTTGTAAGCTGTCATAAGACTTGAGGGAGAGGGGTAGGGGTAGAAGTTTTAAAATAAATAAATAAATAAATACATTTTAAAAAGATGTTTTGTAGAATCATAATTGTCATCCCATTTCATTTTGTCTCTTTTTACTGTTTGTAGCATTGATTTTGAACTGGACAGGATTAGTCACCAAGGGTATTACAAGTGTTCCAAGTGATGGGATCGGCTCCACCCCAACCAGAAGCTCCCCCTTCCCTAACCCTGCAGGGCCCCAAAACAATTACAGAAAAATATCTGCTTCTCTGTCACCCTCCACTTTGCCCCACCCAATCTCTCTCTTTCTTTTTTTTATTCCTAGGTTTAGGTCCCTGGGCTGACTGCCTGACCCAGGGATAACCACCCCTCCCCCAACACTGAAGTCCACCCACCTTTCTATTACTGCTGCTGGTACTTCTTCCTGTCCCAGCCATGGCCCAATTTTTCTTTCTAGTCTACAGCCCAACTGTAGTGCTTCCAATCTCTCCACCAACCTATTGGCCATCTCTACTACTGTCCCAGCTGTTTTGTGCCATTATTACTTTCTGTGGTGTGTTGTGCTGCTGCACTTTGCCACCTGATCCTTTTGTTGCCAATCTGCTTTTCAGTCAGGCAGTGGGAGGTAGCGGAAGAGTGTGGAGCAGCAGAGCACAGCATGGGAAGAAGCAGTGACAGCAGCAGACAACAGTCAAGTGATGTAGCCAAGACAGGACTAGAGACAGCTAGTGGAGGAGTAGGGACAGAAAAGCAGACACCCAAACTGAAGAATCAGGGAACTCTTCAGAAAATCTGAAGTGAAATTTCCCTGCTTGTGCCATTACCCCCATTACCAAATTGCCATTATCCCATTACCAAGTTGCCTTCTCATTGATGCATAGTATATTTCCTCATAATCCACAATAGATTTACAGTGCTTAATTGTTATGAAACTGGGGGAAAAATAGACATGCATGTTGCAGAACTGCATAGGGCACCAATACAGCCCTGCAACACATTTTATTTTTTATTTATTTATTTTTAAATTTATATCCCGCCCCTCCTGCCCACAGGGAAGCCCGGGGCGGAGAACAACATTTCATTTAAAACAATAATAAAATTTTAAACAATTTAAAATACACTACATGGGAAAAAAACCCATCCCTATCCCCACCCCCACCCCCCGCCAAAAACCTGATGGAACAGCCAGGTCTTACATATACACCGAAACAGCAGGAGAGTGGGAGCCATCCGAGCCTCCTCCGGGAGCGAATTCCACAGCACAGGGGCGACCACCGAAAAAGATCTAACATCGGTGGCCACCCGCCTCACCCGGGGAACCTCCAAAAAGGCTCCCACGGACGATCTCAAGGGTCCCACGGGTACATGGGGAGTGAGGCGATCCCGCAGATAGGCAGGGCCTAGGCCGTGAAGGGCTTTAAAGGTTAAAAACAGCACCTTGAACCTGGCCCGGTGCTTTATAAGCAGCCAGTGCAGAGCCTGGAGCACTGGTGTCATGTGCTCCCTGCGACCTGCCCCTGTAAGGAGACGGGCCGCGGCATTCTGCACCAGCTGCAACCTCCGGACCAGCTTCTCGGGCAGCCCCACGTAGAG
>QEPC01013866.1:600220-617773 GCA_003113815.1 Sphenodon punctatus
CACACACACACACACACACACACACACACACACACACACACACAGAGTGCCCGCCCCCCCACCACACACTGACAAAAATGGAAATTAAACAAACAACAATTTTTTTTGTTTTGTTCAATAGCAATACCGATAACAACATAATTAAATTTCGTTATTGATTTCATTATCATTTTTGTTTTTGTTATTGTAGTAACAAAACAAAAAATAAAAAAATCATTTTCGTTATCAAAATAACCAAAAAAAGTGCACACCCCTACCACAGAGCACCCAACTCATGAACACACATGGAGCCATTCTGGGAAATCTGGAGTGCTCCATGTGGGACCAGCCAAATATATGGTGGCCACTTCTGTGGCCATGGTAGTAACCATGCTGGGAGCTGCCTATCTTAATCACTTCCTACACAGGGAGAATAGAACAGCACCCTCCCCCATTGCCTTGCTCATTTAAAAACACCATGTGTGCACATGCACACCTACAAAATCCAGAGTAGGGTTGAATAAGAATATTTTCTCCTCAAAAATCTTGCAAGAAAAGAGAATCCTCACCGAGATCCCAGAATGATCTTGATGTCAGTGTGACAGCTCAATGAGAATCTCACCTCAAAAGAGAAAAGCAACAGAACATGCTCAAATAGATGCCATTTTGGAAAGCCAATCAGTGGTAAGAGAGAGACAGAGAACAGAAAAAAAATGCAGTCACAGAACAGAGGCAGAAGGTGATAATAGACAATGATGGGGGCTTTCTACAGCCCCCTATGGCCTGACTGGGACAGAGACTGACCATCATCTCTATTACCAAGCCACCAGATGTGGGTCCATTGCTGCGGCAGCTGGTCCAGATGTGGTCCCCTGGAAGATCTCAGGTCCACAGTCTGGGCCACAGGCCAACATAGGCCATAGTGGGTCCATGCTTCTCTTTGTGGTCCTGTCCCCTGCTAGGGATTGGGGGGCCACCATGGCTGCCCATGATTAACTGCCATGGCTGCCCATCATGGTGGGGGGTGGAGTTCTGGGGGTACACCAGAGGTGGACTGCCTGGCCATGTGTTTGTTCTCTTCCCCTGCTGTGGGTGGAGCGTAGAAGGACTCCCTGGCCAGTCCAATCTAGCACATGTTTAGTCTGTGTCCTCCCCTGACTTGATCCCAAGAGGGCTGCCCTGCCCCCATCCAAGACTACGTCGCCGACACCACAACTGCATGTTTATTTTTTAGCCAGAATAGAGAACAAAAAACAGACTCAGAATAAATATAAAGAGAAAAATAGAAATAATCCAGACAATAATTTAAAAATTAAGAGAACAGCATTAAAAAATATGCTGAGAACAGCATTAAGAGAACAGCATTAAAAAACCAAAAGTGAGGTTCACTCACTGCAAAACCCTTACAAGCAAAGATCGACCAATAAAGAGGTGCACTCACTGCAAATCCCTTACAATCAATTTAAAAAAAAATCATTTGCAAACAATAAAAACAACTTTTATCTCACATCACAGAGTATCAAAGCTTTTATAAAGATTTCTTAACTTGCAAAACTGGTTTCCCTACTGCAATTTGTACTAAGGGAAGGGGGGGGAAAGAGCACACCAGTATACCCGACTACCCACCCAAACGTCAGTACACACGTAGGTCTTGGGACAATATGAAGTACACATGGCTCTGGTAAGCCAATCTAGAAAATGTTTTGATTGGAAAAGTGTTGAAAAGTGACAGGGGAGGAGGGAGTTCTCGATTCTTGATCCTCATGAAAAATAAGCCAAGAACCGTGATGTTCAATGAAAATCAAGAGAAAATTGAGTTGAAGTTTCAGCCCTAATCCAGAGCACCAGGCAGCGGGATCCTTCACAGAGGAATCTTGCTTGGTAATGTCATTGTTGGTGCAGTTCTGTCATGATATTACCATCTAGGAACAATATGGCACATATTGTCTGGGACAAGGGCAGTATTTCCCTCTAAAATTTCTATTTATTTATTTATTTATTTCCAGTACCTCTAACCTTCTGCCTTATGGCAGCTTGGGGCGGAGTACAACAAATAAAAATACAAAGTAATAAAACAATATAAAATATAAATAATAAAATGACCAATCACAGGGCCATACTAAACCCCAACCAACCCCTCAAAGAAAACAAAACACAAAATATCCCACCACCCACCACTGAAAGCCTGGCGGAACAACCAGGTTTTACAGGATTTACAAAAAGAGGGGAGATCCGGGGAAAGGCAGATCTCCAATTTGAGGGAGATCCATAGTCAGAGGGTGGCCACTGAGAATGCCCTCCCAGAGGTCACCACCCAGCAGACCCGGAGAACCTCCAAGAGGGTGCCACCAGATGACCACAGGGGCTTATCCAGGACATGGAGGCTGAGGCAGTCCTGCAGATAAGCAGAGTCCAGACCATACAGGGCCTTAAAGGTCACCTTGAATTGGGCCTGGTAGAATATAGACAGCCAGTGCAGAGAACGGAGCACCGATGTTATATGCTCCCAATGGCCCATCCCCATCAGGAGGTGAGCTGCCACGTTCTGCACCAGCTGCAGTCTCTGAGAAATCACCAAATGTAGCCCCATGTAGAGTGTGCTGCAGTAGTCTAATCTTGAGGTGATAAATGCATGGTAGTGAAAAGCACTCCTAGCCACCACCACACCATGAGAATCCAGGTGCAGCAAGGGGTCCAAAAGCACTACAAGTCTGCGAACCTGATTAACCAGAAGGGACCAGACTCCATCAATAACAGGTGTCCAGTAACCTCCAAATCAGTCTTGTCAGGATTCAGCTTCAGTTGGCTCACCATCATGTAGTCTCTGAAAGCAGCCAGACATTGGGTGAGCACCGAGACTGCAAGGCCTGGGTCGGATAAAAAAAAGAGGCAGAGATGAGTGTTATCAGCATATTGATGGCACCTCACCCCAAACCTCCATAGGATCTCACCCAGTGGCCTCAGATGCACATTAAACAGGAGGGGAGACAGAATAGAACCCTGTGAGACACCACAGGTGAGGTCCCAAGAGGACAACAAGAAATCACCCATCACCACTCGCTGGGACCTCCTAGATAGGAAAGAATTGAATCACTCCCACGCATTCCTGCCAGGTCCCACAGTTGTATCAACAACACCCTGTGATCAACTATATCAAAGTCCGCTGAAAGATCTAATAAGATCAACAAGGTAGAATTCTCCTTGTCCATTTCAAGGCACAGATCATTGATCAAAGCCACAAGCACAGTCTCCATGCCATACCCAGGACAAAAACCTGACTGAAATGGGTCCAGGAATCTGATACCATTGAGATGTGCCTGGAGCTGTTGGGAAACATTCAGTAACTTTCCCTAAAAATGTTAAGTTAAAGACAGACCGATAGCTGGCTGGGGTGTCAGCATCCAAAGACGGCTGGGACCACCGCAGTTTATAGGGGATCCAACACCCTCCCCTCCTGTAGGGAGGCATTGGCAACCCAAGCCAACAATGGCTCCAACCTCTCCTGGCTAGCTTTCATTAGCCAGGACACGCAAGGATCCAATTCACAACTGATTGCCCTCATCACCCCAAGCACCTCCTCTGCATCAGTGGGCAATACCAACTGAAGCTGATCCAAACAAACAGGACAAGGCTGAGTTTCCATAGCCCCAAACTCTGACACTGCAGTTGAAATGGTAGTGCCCATGTTTTGGTGAATACAAGCAATTTTTGTCTGCAAAGTAATTAATACAATTGTTACTGTGGGCCTTAGATGACTCCATTTGCTGGTGGAAACAGACCAGGTTAACAAAACCCTTCACCACCTGAAACATCTCTAATGTGTTGAAGATAGTCAGTATACAAAAATTGCCTCTTGTGAAAAAGAATATGCTTCTCACAGGTTTAAATCAGGGGAGGGGAACATTTTCAGGCCCTGGGGCTGCAAGTCAAAAAACAATTATAATCAGTTAGAATTAATTAATACTAATTAGTACATTAATGGAAAATCATTTTAAAATCAATTAGAATCAATTCAAATCAGTTAATAGATACTTTAAAAACAATTAAAATTAGCACCCTGACAGCAGCAAGAAAGCAGTATAGGAAATTTCAGATCTAACTCTAAGAGCCATTTTTTTTTTTTTTTGGTCAGATCTAACTCCAAAATACTCAGTCGCTGGACTTTATCACACCCACCACCGTAAGAACCCCACTTTGCACTTCACGTGGCCTATCCCCTCCTTGCAACCTCAGATAGCTTGGTGCACTGTCCATCATGCTCATTCCATTTGGCAAGCCCAGCCCTGAGTCTCCTACAGGAATTGAGACATGCCATCTGTATCCTTGCCCCTAGGAAATGCCGAGCTCCTAGGAAGGAGAGGGGAGGGTTTACAGGGTTTACAGATCACGGGCAGAGTTAGCAGTTTGTGTACTACTAGCCAGGACAGAGCAGGAATGCCTGGAGGCTGCCAGGCAGAGAAATCCTCCATCATTAAGACATAGTAAACCTGTGCTGCTGAGTCAGAGGGAAGGGTCTGTATGGCCCATGAAAATCTGCCCGGGCCACAAAGAGGTGAGTTGAGTCAGGGTGGCATGGGGGTGGGCTGGAGAATATCACTGTGCGGCCCGGGGGTTCCCCACCCATGGTTTAAATGTATCTAATACAAATTCCAATTCTCAAAAAACCTTGGTTCCAGGTTTGCAGATTGGCATAGCCATCCCTTAGAGCATGAGTTGGGTTTCATATAATTTTGTGTTTTAAAACATTTTTCTGAGCTGAGGGTGTAAAACTAATGACAGTGATACTTGCCCCTGCACCTCCAATTGTTATGTAGTTAGAGTCCCACCAAATAACTTTGCTCGTAAAGCTCATGCTGTTTAAGTAAACCATGAGAGAGGGCTTCAAAGACCAATGTGGTAAACAGTGCAAGCAGTCTGAAACAACCAACTATAATTTCTGTTAAAGAAAAACAAATGTAAAAGATTATTATTTTTTACTTCGACTCCATGGTTTACTTAATTTCAAATGCAGAAAAACTGCCCACTTCTTTTTTAATTGCATGCTCATAAAGTTTTAATTACCTAAGTTTCAAAAACATGACAATTATGCCGCTGAAAATCAGCCACAGTTTTGATTTACAAGTCTGTAAAGGATTACTTGGTAGCAATCAGGATGGATTGCAATGCTTATGCCCTGAGCACTCTCACGTGGTGTAAACACAAACAAATGCTGCAGTAATTGTTCTTGATTGTGCTAGTTAAAGGATTTTCATAGAGGCAAGCCAAAAAGGGTTGATTGTACTTATCAGTTCGACTATGTCACACAATTGTTATCGTGTGCATGCAGTCCTTATGTACTCAGCTTCCTTTATACTACAAATAGAGATTTTTTTAAAAGCTATTTGACTTGGGAAAATCACTTCTAGAAAACAGAATCATCTAGTTTAAAGATACTTGCATGTCATGGTAATTTACATGAATTATGGAAATCAAAGACTATATCCTGTATGACATACAAAAATATCCAGCATAACTTTTAAGGGTCTCTATTTTTTTTTAAAGAGTTTTGTTGTTGTTGTCGTTTTTGTCATTTTTTAAAGCAATCCTGTTTGTTGCACTGTTCACCTGATGAGAGTTTAAGAATTTTTTAATATTACAAAACCTAACTACACTATTAACTACCAATGACAGCTTGAGCCTTTTAGGATTTCTGGCAGCTCAAACCAACTGGAAATTCTACTAACACTTTTCACCAACAATAAGGTGTATTGGGCACACTTATTGAGGTTAAAGTAGGAAAGCTAAGTTTTCAACAACAAAATGAACACTCCCCCCGTTAGGCGCCTTGTGCGCTGAGGGGGACTTTGTGCCTGCCCCGCTCGGGGAAGAAGGCACAGGGTCCCTTGAAGAGTTCCCGCCAAGCGGGAGTTGGGACGCGGCTTGCTGGCTGTGCAAGTGGCGATCTGCTGTGATCGCTGTTTGCAGAGCCCGGGGATGCAAGCTGAGCGCGAAATCCAGGTGCGCTCATTGGTTGGGGGAGGTCACATGGTCTGCACGCTGCACAGCTCCTCACTTGACTGGCAGTGCGCGAGCAAAGAGGACGTGTTCTGAAGAGCGGGCTGGTGTTCTCAGGCTTTGAGGGAGGCGGTTGGGGCCAAGAACCCAGTGGAGCAGCCGCAGTGGCTCATTGTTCCAGCATTAAGGAAGGCGGCTGGTTTTGTTTTGTTTGTAGTGCCGGTCCCTCCCCCCCCCCGCATGATAAAGGCCGCTCAGGCACGGTGTTGAAGGGCCTGTTTGCCCCCCCCAACAGGCTTCCGAGGGAGACGGCCTCACTCCTTGTCCGCCCCCCCCGCATTAAAAAAGGCCGGTCAGGCTCGGCATGGAAGGGCCTGTTCCCCCCTGCACAGACTTCTGAAGGAGGTGGCTCTCTCCTTGCCTGTCCCCCCTCCCTCCCTGGCATTAAGAGAGGCTTGTGCTCCCCCCCATTCCATCAGAGCACAGACTGGAATCTCCGTGGGGTCAGGGGGATAGGACGGGGATTAATAAAGTTGTTGTTTGGGTTGTTGTGTGGAAGGGGGGGAGGATCAAGGGAGGCAGGGAAGTGAAGGTTTTACTCCCGAGAACAGGGGATTTGGTGAGACTAGTTGGGTGTGTGTGCATAGGAATGGGCCGCACCAAAACCACAAGGAAGAACAAGAACCCTCAAGCTAAGAGGGGGTGCCCATCGGGCGCAAAGGGCCAAGCCAGAATTGTGGGGGCAGACTCTCCTCCCCCAGGGATGACTGGGGTTGCCCCTGAGATGAATGTGGCCCATGGAGAAAATTGGGGGGGGAGCCCCTGGAGGTTATGGGGTGGCTGGGCCCAGCGATGTAACCGGGGGTGTTTTCAGGCAGGATGCTAGTCCAGCGTTACAGGGGGTAGGGGCGCCCCCTGCTGGTGGGATGTCAGTGGCACAGCAGGCAGGCCAGGCTGGCTCTGAAGTGGTTTGTCATGATGTTGTTAGACAAGTGCTGGCACAATCAATGGGTGTCAGACTGGGCCAGCAAGATGGAATTTTGGGAGCAGGGCTAGTGATTGTTGGGGCTGGAGCCACATATAACCTGGACCCTGTTTTCTTGCAGCCTGCTGGGGGCAGCCAGCTTGCATCCAATGCGGTGGGTGTAGGTGAGGGGGCAAGCCAGGCCATGGAGCAGTTGGCAGCGAAAGTGACAGGATGGAGCAGCAGCTGGCCTGAATTGCGGTGTTTATCCAGGGAGGAAGCCAGCCGGCACCTGTGAGTGTGCCTCCAGGTGCTCCGGTAATGGTGCCAGCACCTGCGCAGGTGGCTGTGTTGGATGGTGAGTATCCAATAAGGAGTGGGGTGGTGAGTGACCCCAGGGTGGCCAGAGGCATTCATCGACAGGGTTCGACTGGTGAAGTGCAGTCAGTTATTGGCTCGGCAGGGATAGTACATACTGGGGCAAGTATGGGTCTGGTAATTTGGTCACCTGCTCTGCAGCAGGGGCTACAAGTGGCCCAAGTAGGGCTGGCCCAGCAGCAACCGGCTCAGGTGCTAGGGGTAAGGGAGGAGGTACACACGGCGATTGTCCCGGTGTCAGCAGCACCCGGGCACATCGGGGTGAGTGCGGGTTTGCTGGCAGGGGTGCCTGCTGTGCAGCCTGACCCTGTTACATCACAGGTGGGGAAGAATGGACTGGGGCTGTCAGGAACACAACCAGACCTGAATAGGTTAATATGGGTAGATAATGTGTGTCATCCGCAGGCAACAGCGGCTTCAACGGGCCAGGTTGGGGTGTCGTTGGCAGGGCAGAGTCAGGTTGCAGCAGGTCAGTGTGTCCCCGTTCAGCCTCAGGCAGGGACCAGCGGTGCCCCAGCGAATTCAAATGTGGGTGCTATGGATCAGGAGGTCTCGCCCCTGCAAGGAGGGTATGCCAGGGTTTTGGCACCCATTGGGGTGCATCTGATCCAGGCAACAAGGGGAAAAATTTGGAAAGGGGACTACATAGATTTGTTCGTGCTTCTCTTTTGTGATCCTATTCCGGATCCCAATGCAAATCCAGAGCCGAGGGAGTACGAGAGAGCGAAGCGAAGAAAGGTAGATAGGAACTGGGCTAATTGGGAGTTTGCATTTATAGTTTATGCGGGCGTGATAATGCAGGCATTTCCAGAGCGTGCTGTACAGCTCTGGAAGTACTTCGATATTGTAAGTAGAGCCTATTTGACAAAAGAAGGCTTCAGGTGGCTGAGGTATGATGAAGCCATCAGACAGAATGCGGCTCTCTCTCCAGGGGTTAGATGGGACGTAAAGGATCATGATCTATGGCTTGAATGTATCCAAGAAAAGGACATGGCTAGGGCAGATAGTGGCAATGTCATAGTAAAAGGGGGTAGGCAGCCGACGGAGGTGTCACGGGGGAGGTGGTGAACAAGGGAGGTCAGTCACTGGTGTGCTGGGACTTCAATGAAGGGTCCCGGTGTTTTCGTGCCAGTTGCCGGTTTCGCCAATCCTGCCTCCAGTGTAATGGCCCCCACCCCCTTACCAACTGTCCCAGAAGGAGGAACGGTGGGCAGAGTGGTAGGCGCCCCTTCCAAGCGGGTGGTGCCGGACAGGCAGCTACAAGTAAGGGCCCCAACACCAGTTAAGTGGTGGGTCCTGCGAGATTTGCTGGTAGATTATCCCCAAGTTGAGGTTGCGCATTATGCGATAGATGGTTTTAGGTTTGGTTTTGCAATTCCATTTGAGGGAGTTAGGGAGCATATTTTGGCAAAGAATTTGAAATCAGTGATGGGTTTGGAGGAGATTGTTGAGCAAAAAATAAGGAAAGAAGTTGTGGAAGGCAGAGTTGCGGGTCCATTCGAGCAACTGCCTATGGCTAATCTTAGAGTCTCGCCACTCGGTATTGTTCCCAAGAAGACCCCGGGGGAGTACAGACTGATCCATCATTTGTCGTGACCCAGGGCTTTTTCAGTGAACAATGCAATCCCACACGAGTTGTGTTTGGTGCGTTACGCCTCGTTCGATGATGCTGTGGAACTTGTACGGCTGTGTGGCATTGGG
Source organism: Sphenodon punctatus (assembly GCA_003113815.1). Classification (NCBI taxonomy): domain Eukaryota; kingdom Metazoa; phylum Chordata; class Lepidosauria; order Sphenodontia; family Sphenodontidae; genus Sphenodon; species Sphenodon punctatus. The sequence goes on from QEPC01013866.1 coordinate 609,237, forward strand.
GCACTCATGGCAAAGAGCGACATCAAGTCGGCTTTCCGACTTTTGCCGATTCTCCCTAAGGACTTTGACCTTCTGGGATTTTCCTTTAAGGGTCAGTTCTATTATGACAAGGCCATGCCCATGGGATGTTCCATCTCATGTGCGGCCTTTGAAAAGTTTAGCACCACCCTCTAATGGATTGTGCGGCAGAGGGCAAAGGTGGATTATGTTTCACATTATCTTGATGACTATTTGTTCATCAGGTGTGCGGGGTTCCCGGTATGCGGTGACCTGTTGAACTTGTTTCAGGAGGTTGCGAGTTGCATAGGTGTCCCATTGGCGGAGGAAAAAACAGAGGGCCCGGCAACAGTTATGACCTATTAGGGGATTGAGTTGGATTCAGTGAAGGAGAAGTCACGTTTGCCTGCAGTAAAGTTGGGGGAGTTGTGTAAGGAGATACGGGCCTATTTGGCATCCAGTAAGGTGACATTGTGAGCCCTCCAATCATTGCTGGGTAAGTTGAATTTTGTGTGCCAGGTGGTTGCACTGGGGTGGGCTTTCCTGTCCCAGCTATACGCCAGAACGGCAAAGGTGCTGTTGCTGCACCACCATATTAGGGTCAGGAATGAGATGCAAGAGGACCTGGATGTATGGTTGGAATTTCTGCAGTGTCATAATGGGGTTAGTTTGTGGCGAAGTCTGTATAAAATGGAAGCGGAGTTGCAAGTGAACTTGGATGCAGTGGGGGTGACTGGACTTGGAATTTATTTTCAGGGGCACTGGTGTTCCGAGAGGTGGCAGCTGCAATGGCGAGAGTCCGGGATTTTGAGGGACCTGACATTTTTGGAATTGTTTCCTATAGTGGTGGCAGTGCACTTGTGGGTACGCCGTTTTGAGAACAGAATGGTGTTATTTTGGTGCAATAATATGGCTGTTGTCCATGTAGTCAATTCTCTTTCTTCAAAATCTGAAAGGGTGATGTGACTTATCAGGGTATTTGTGCACTGGTGCCTGAAGTTTAACATTTTGTTTTGCACTAAGCATGTTCCTGGTGTGGAGAATGAACTCGCTGATGCCCTCTCTTGTTTTCAGATGCGGCGTTTTTGGGAGCATGCCCCCTTCGCGAGGAAGGAGCAGGACTTCGTGCCACCAGAGCTATGGAACCTTGGATGTTAGAGCTAATGGATACCATGAAAGGCTCGGTAGCACCAGCTACTTGGTTGGCTTAAGAGAGGACTGTATGCGAGTTCTGTATGTTTGCAAGGGGAAAGGGATGGACGGTTTTCTTCCCTGTTCCCCTTCCGCAGGTGGTGCAGTTTGGGTTGGAGTTACGTAAAAGAGGCTTGGTAGCTGGTACTATTGCACGTAAATGGTCGGCGTTGGCATTTATGGCTAAAATGGTGGGCGTGCAGGACGTGGGGTATGCACCAGTCCTCAAAGCAATGGTAGCTTCCTGGAAGAGGTAGGGGCGGGTTCGGAGCGACAGCAGGGTCCCCCTGTCTCCCAAAATCTTAGCTGATATCGTGGCCAAGCTTAACGAGATCTGTGCTGACCCAGGAGAGGTATTGTTGTTTAGGGCAGTGTTTGTGTTGGCTTTTTTTGCTGCTCTCAGGTTTAGTGAGTTGGTCGTAAGTTCCAGATTCGACCGGTCAAAGAGAGAACTTCAACTCAGTGACGTGACTATGCACGGTGAGGGGCTCATAGTGCGTATCCGTGTCTCCAAAACCGACCAGTTAGGACAGGGTTCATCTGTTTCCCTTGCCAGGTCGGTAGCGCCTGTGATTTGTCCGGTGGTGTCCATGGAAGACTACATGGGGTCAAGGTTGGCAGGGCAAGGGGAATTGTTTGTACATCAGTCGGGTAGGCCTTTAACGCGGTACCAATTTCTGGCGGTGCTGAAGCGTTGTTTAGATTCGTTGGGTTTGTCCAGAGTTGTATTTAGCTCACATTCTTTTAGGATTGGGGCAGCTTCGGCAGCTGCAGCTGCCAGTTTTGCTGCACCAGAAATTAAGAGGTTAGGCAGGTGGCGGTCCGGAGTTTTTTGTACGTACGTTTGCCCCTTTCCAGTGCTATAATATGGCAAGGGGAATGTATAATTGATGGGGTCCTGTATTTGTTTTCTTTTAGGGGGTCCATTCCCTGCACAGCGAAAAGTCGTTTTGATCGTTGGCCACAGTTTTGTTCATTGGGCCGAGAAACGAGTGTGGGTGTCCAGTTGGGGGATGCAGTTAGGTATGGCCTCGATGGCATCAGTTTTTTGGAGGGGGTGGAGGGAATTTTGTGGTCCCAAATCTTGCTATTAATTCTGAGCTTGCGGGATGAACACCCTCCAGATCTGTTGTTACTGCATCTCGGGGAGAATGATTTTGCAAGGGGGTCGGGATTGGATATGTCGATAATGATTCGGCAAGACTGGGTGAGGTTACGAGAGCTTTGCCCTCGGGCCACCCTAGTTTTTATGGAATTGTAACAGAGGATCAGGTGGCCTAGAGCATCTGACCCTTGAGTGGTGGACAGAGTGAGAAAAAGGGTCAATAGAGAGGTTTAAAAGTGTATAAAGTCAGTAGGGGGGGGTTGGCTCAGGCACCCCCAGTTCGAATGGACCAAGCCGGAGCTGTATCGGCTGGATGGGATTCATTTATCAGAGATGGGGTTGGAAATCTATATTGGAAACATAAAAAGCTTGATCTGAGCATTATTATAATCAGGCTGGCTGCTAGAGGTAGGATGGGTTGGTGGGGGTGTTCGAGCAAGCGAAGCTGCTGAAGTTGTGGCGGAACTTGTGCTGAACTTTACCATATGGTAAAGGAGAGGGTGGGTTTCACCCTAGAGAGGCATGTTTGGGGAGGATTGGTTCATCCTCCAAGGTGAAGTAGGGAATCATTTTAGGGGAGTGGTGCCCCAGATGATACCTGGAAGGAAGGGGAGGCGTGGGGTGCATATGGGTAGGATCTAAGCGGTCCTGAAATATGCACCTGCATCTGTCCTTTTGGGTAATGGATCAAGGTGGTCCAGTGGAAAAGGGGGGATTGGACTGGTATCTCCAATCCAGGAGGTTAGACTGATGGTACTGAACACGGGGAGTGAGAGGTTGGGCTGATAGCAAAGAGGGTTTTACAACAGGCAGGTTCTTTAACTTTCTCACTCCCCTTGTTATTACTCACTCTACCTAGATCATCCTAAATTAAACCAACAATTAATTGGCATTCTAATTGGCATTCTAATTAAATCTGGGTCAATTGGATAAAGGAGGCAATTGACAATGGGATGATAAAATTTGATCAGGTTAATTGGCATCTAATTCTATCCACCACTTTTTATGATTGGATAATTTGGATAAGTGGTTCTAATTGGGTTTTGTTCTTCTTGACAGGTTATTGAAGGGTGATTGGTTTTAATAAAATAGCTGCGGCCATTTTACCCAAGCAACTTGTGTCTGTGTCTTATTCCTAGTGCGGGGACAAATAAAATACACTCAAAGTAAAACAAATCAGCAATGCAGCTGGCTTGTTTGGTTGCAATGAGTGATGAAACTCGGTATTCAAAATTACTCACACTTTTTACCAAGTATCACAGTATTTGACTTGGTTTTACTGAGAACTGTGTAGCTGCGAAATTGCTCTGGTACTTGATCCAGTACAGTACTCGGATGAATCCTCAGATGGGCAACATAAGGGGCTTTTCCTGAAACATACAGGGCTTTTCCTGGTCCTAGACAAGGGAGTGTGGTACTCGGTATTCAGAAAATATTTGGTTTTATTTTAATGAGTATTTTACTGATTATTGGGAACACTCACAATTATTATTATTTTTTAAATATTTGTTGCAGCTCTAGTTGCAATTTAATTTTGAAAATAAACTTAAGCACAAGGGGTTTCGGTTCCTGTTCTATTAGAATCTATACAATTCAAGGCTATAGTGCACAAATGCATGATTCTGGATACAGAAAAGTAGGTCCCCATATTCAGCTTTCTAGAGATGAAATGGATACTTAATTTAGTACCCGTGGATAATATCTGCATTTTGGGGTACTTCATTGGGTACCTGAAGGAATACCCAGCTACCAATCAGGTACCAGATACTCTAAAAATAGAAAATTTGTATTGATTAATATTATAATTGTTTTTAATTTTTCCAATTACCAACCAATATATTGAGTCAGAAGATTGAAAAATCGGAATAGATGTAAAACAAAAAGTTGAGACCGGAAATACATTTCCCAGAACTGGAAATTGACGTTCCAGGACATCAGGTACCCAAATCAGGTCAGAACTTAGTCCGAATTGTTACCTGACTTTGGGTTAATTTGCATACTGATTCAGGAACTGGAAATTTGTGGGTACCCACTTTCATCTCTAATTGTGACTCCATTTTGAAACTTAAACTTAATTCCCTGACCTCAAGCAGCAACAAAGAGATTCAAGGTAAATTAGATATCAGTCAGATTTTGACATGATCCCATTATGAGTGGCATAATTCCACATAGGCCATGATGCACATTTAAGAACTTCAGTGCTAGGATATATGATTATGATGATGACAACCAACTGCATGGCATGACACCATGTTTGCAATGCCAAAGGTCTTGCAGGTGATTCTGACTGTGTTCTAAAAAACAGTCTTCTGAGCATGACTGATTAGTCTTCTTGGTAGCTTGAGATGATGAAAGCTCCAGCTTCAGTGCTGTAAGCACCAGGCTATTTTCTGAAATGATGACAGGGATTATTTGCATGCTTTCCAATCAATATGCTTATTTCATATAAATGGGACCAATCTCATGGCCTGCGGATTCTGTGAGGATCCCTGCCTGCGCATGCATGTGGTTTCCACACAGCATGATGTGTACGCAGTGGAGATGTGCAAGATTCCCATGTTGCCATGTGCATGGGTAGGCATGGGATCCACTAGCCATTGGACTGACCCCAACAACACTATCCTGATACACTGGAGTTTGTCCATTCATCATAAATAATCCATCAATCATCATCATCAGCAGCAGCAGCAGCAGCAGGATGTTAGCAACATACCTAAAACTGTACAATAATTAATTTCCCTAAGGGGCTTACAATGTAGCATGGTCAAGTGAGAGAAGAATATATTCATGAAGTTGGGAATTTGAGAAGTTGCTGGTGTACATGGTTAGCTTAGTCAGAAGAGGGGAAGGGGTACCCTGAAGGATAGAATAGCAAAAGGAGCATCAATAGCATGTGGGGCTGAAGAACTAGTAGAACTGGAACAGGGACCGGTGCAAACAGATATACCTGGTGAATTCATGGCACCTGAACTACTGACAGAACTGAGGAATCTATGCTGCCCAACAGGTGTCTGTTTCAGCAGCATATAATGTAAAAACAAAAACAAAAATAACATCTATGGTCATCCAGCGGTGCTCTGGGCAGTGTCAGAAGGGCCCCAGGTGTCATCAGGAGGACTCCAAGAAACACTGGGGGGAACAATCTGATATTTACCTGGGGGCAAAGGAAGTGAGAGGAAGGTTTCTGCCAGGGTCAGCCTCTCACATAGCCACCCAGTCCACTGCACATGCTTTTGAGACTCAAAAGGCTTCTTGGTAGGGGTGTGCTGTTAGGAACGACACCATTTCCCCCCCAAAGACCATAGACCTTCCCCCCCCCCTTGGCAGCACCCCACGAGGCACAGTTCCACAGGTGCAGGGGAACAGAAGGGGAGAAAAAGGAAAAAGAAAACGTCCCATGCAAAACCGACCTAGTCAGAAGGAATAAGAATGAAACAAGGGAGGCTCCCAGGTAAACAATGGAGCAGCCAAAAACAGGTGACCTCCTTCTTTTGAGATGATCACTCCATGACCGCCTGAAACTCTGGGCAAGCAATAGATCAATCGTTAGGCTGATCTCTTTACATCCATCTAAAAATAGCCTTATTCCCCTGTTTATAGAAACTTCCTTTGGCTCTCGTATTCATCATGCCATGCCCCCCAGTGAAATCCTACAAAGCTTTGTTCCCTCTGGTTCATCCTGCCATGCCCCCCATTGAAATCCTCCAAGGCTTTGTTTCGCCCAACACATCATGTAAAGATTTCTTTGTCAGCCCTAGCCCACTTTTTGTGCACCTTTGAGACCCCTCTCCCTGCCTCGCAAAACCCTATAACTGCCCTGGCCCCCATGAGAAAATTGGGTTATTCTTGAACGCAAACACAAGCAGGTTACCCTGTGCATGCTTGCCTCAAGGATTGCTCCCAGACCATTACCCTCTTTTGGTCTGTCCAAGCTTCTCCCTCCCACCCCCACCCCCCCAATCTCTGAACGCTGCTGGTTCTACAGGGTCCCTTTTCAACAGGATTGTATAGGTAATATTGCTTATTTCCCCCTTTTTTCCCTCCCACACAATGCCCACTTACACCAGAGTGTACTGTGTATGTAGTTTACTGTGTATGTATGTCAACTGTGTTTGGTGGGAAGGCATAGAAACTTATTTGAATCAAGAGAAACTGATTTGTATCATCCAAATTGACCCGTGGGTGAACTGCTTATGTATCATACCTAGTCCTTTGTCAATAAATCTCCCTTATTTGCATCAGAGTATCCCCATTTTGTGTTGGGGTGTGGGAGGGAAATTCCAGCCAGCTGGCAGTGCATCACATCCTCAGACTTATCCCAGTGGACACGTGCAGACCCTTTGAATCAATTTGACTAATTCCCCCTAAATTTAAGAGGTTGGACTTGTTTGGATATTGGGGTACCGGCCCCAATATTCACTTGTGGACTGGGTCCTTGTCCTAACAGTGCAGAAGGCACCCCCACAATTTCATTTTAGTTTTCATTGTCATTTACAAAAAACCCTTCTTTGGGGGCATTTTCATAATGGATTTACCATCCGTTTCATACCGCTTTCATTTCCCCCCTGTTTATTTTATTAAAGAACAATAACAAGATAAATAAATTAAAAAATCAGTGTGCATGAGCAAAATGGCACAAGATCATTCTGCGCCTACACAGTTCTTTCCAAAGATGGTGTCAATGCTGCTGATGGCATTTTGGGAAAGGGCTGCACATGTGCAGAATTCTCCAGCAGCCACTTTGTGCATGTACATAATTTTTTTCATTATTTAAAAATGAAAAATGAAAAAATTTAGAAATTCATTGCCTATGTGAAAAAGGGCCACCAGAACTGTTCTGCACATGTGCACCCTTTCTCAAAATGGTGCCAACAAAGTGCGCACTCCCCACTACCAACTGGAACCCTTTGCCATCACCCAGACCCCTCCAACTGCCCCCAGGTAATTTTTCTTTTCTTTTAAAAAAAACTTTGCTACCTGTAGTAATTCCTACAGTTCCAAGTAGCCTTCCAGGTGCCTTCGCATGTGCACAGGGACTCCTTGGACACCTGAAATTGCAGCAATCACCAGCGGGTAGCAATCTACTACTCATTGCAGCTCTAGGAGTTAAGGAAATTCTGACTGAAGCGGTATGTTTTTAGGTGATATTTTAAGGTCAGTTAGGAGGGAGCCGAGCTTATGTTTTCAGGGAGTGAGTTCCAGGCATAAAGGGGCATAAGGGGTTCCAGGCATGGCAGAAGGGATGCAGATGGTTTAGAAAGCAGGTCACTAAGGGACAAGTGAGGGGAGGTGGCAGAAGTGTAGCACGAAACGAGGACAGAAAGGCAGGAAGCAATGCCATGAAGTCTTGACATTGAAGACAAGGATTTTTGCTGGATGTGAAGTGCAGGGGGGGGGAGCCATTAGAGGAAAAATAACGTGATCAAAGTATCTGGCAAGGTGGATAATAGGGATGGGACTCTGGGTAGAATTTTGACTTTTTCAGTTCTTTCAAAGCCTCTAAAAACCATGGGCCAGTTCTGAAATTTCAGATCTCATTTTGAACTCAAATTTTTGTTTTTTTCTCCCATTGAAGTCAGTCAGAACAACCAAATGCAATGAAAAAACCCAAAATGAAATCAATCAAAAAGTCTGAAACAAAATCAGTGAGAAAAAACCTGAAATGATGGAACCGAAAAGACCTGAAATTTCAAATTAATCTGACAACCATTTTTGGACGATTTTAGTTTTGGATTATTTTTATTTATTTATTTATTTATTTAAAATTTATATCCCACCCCTCCTGCCCTCAGGGCAGCCTGGGGTGGCGAACAACATTCAATAAAAACAATATAAAATTTTAAAAAACAATTTGAAATTACAACATGTGGGGGTAAAACCCACCCCCCCACCCCACCCCTACTCCTCGTCAAAAGCCGGACGGAACAGCTTTGGGCTTCCGCGACTCTGGGTACTTTCAGACGTTACGGGCGGCCGGTTCACCACAGCGAACCACCAGGGGGGGCGAACAGCGCAACCATGCCCGGGGGTTGGAAAACGACCCAAACAGACGTGCCGGGAACGGGACCACGGGCCGGAACCGGGCCGCACCATCGCGGGCCGTGGCAGCACAACAGACGTGCAGCCGAACCCCCGGCGGGCGCTAAACCCCCACAAGGCACCGGGCAGGGGCGGGACACAGACATGGCCGCCTGAGGGCAAACGAAGCCACAAGGCACACAAGGGAACGCCCACACAAGGGAAA
>QEPC01013866.1:627748-696714 GCA_003113815.1 Sphenodon punctatus
CCACCCAGGGATCCTACCTTCATGGCGCTCCGGCGGTCCGGAGGCTTCAGCGCCGACTGTGGCTGCCGGCTTCAGATGCTAGTAGACCTTCCGGAACCGGAAGGCCTACCTCCATGAAGGTAGGATCCCTGGGTGGGAACTTGGAAGTAGGGTTATCCCTGGCATGGGGGTGGGGTGTTAACCCCCCCACCCCAGGGATCATACAGTACACTACTTAATACTTACCGGCTGCTGCTGGGATGGCCGCTGGTGCTGGTGGGCTCGCTCTGGGTTGCCGGCGGCGGCCCAGAGCCGCAGTAGGGACACTCAGGGGAATTTTTTTGTTTAAATCCAGGCTGGGCAGGGTGGGTGGGGGGTGTCCCCCCTTCCACCCGTGCAGCCTGGGAGGGGGAGGAGGGAGGAATTTTTTTATTCCATTGATTTCAATGGGGACAGTGCCCCATTGAAATCAATGGAATAAATCTGGTACCGGTATACCAGATTTAATCCGGGAATCCGTTTTTTTGGAAACCGGAATCCGGTAAATTCGGTAGCCGGTAATTGCCCTGGGGTCCCACCTCTAGTAAGAGGTATTAGGCTGAAATTTTAGTATGTTACGTCCAGAGGTGCCGGTGATAATGTCCTAAAAGCTCAAACTTGAAGAGCTACTAATTAACATATTTTAAATTTTTTTGTGCTCGTTGGGGTTGGTTTGACCCCAAGATCACAGTTAATTTGTCTGATATCTCGACGTTTACAATTTGTCTGAACCAAAAGACTAATATGCTTAGCTACCATTAATGTGGTGCTCCAGGGGGGTAAAAAGCTATATATATCTAGATATATATTAAATGTGATGGTATCAGAACTTATATCTAAACTGCACCCTGGCCAGGATTCTTTTTCCTTGTCATGATCTAACGTCTGGTTATTTACAGTACAAGATCCTATAACAGGCAGCCTCATGGTTTACCTGCTTTAAAACTGGAGAAGTACTAACATCCACTGTCTTAAGAGTCACAGGTCGCTTTTACACATGACAAAAAAATGGGTTCTTATAAGTGCTCAAGATAACATCAGATGTTATAAATGCTGGAGTTTTGTAATGTGTGAAGGCACTATGCCCTTTATATGCAGCGAGATCTTGCAAACTTGTAAGAGTCACATCTGGAGTAGTGCATTCACACATTACAAACCTCCAGCATTTATAACACCCAGTGTTATCTTGAGCACTTATAAGAACCCATTTTTGTCATGTGTAAAAGTGGCTACCCTCTGTAGCCACTTTTACACATGACAAAAATGGGTTCTTATAAGTGCAGTATAGTAGAACCTTTAGTTACATACTCCATCATTTTACTCAACTGAGAAAAGATAAGCTGTAAGGTTCAACTTATCAACATAATTTGTTCAGCCAAAAATTCCATTGGGACAGAAGAGTCACCAGTTACATTTGGCTCCTTCCCTGCCCTGTCACACAAATTAGAAATTGGAACATCAGCATTATTACAAACAACCTCCTCTGCAGAATTTAAACCCATAGTTCTTGATGGGAGCTCAGGTCCCATAACATCCGTTTCCAAGGCCACAAAGGAATTTGAGAGAAGGATTTCAGAGTTGGAAATATTAGTGAAAGCTGTACATGACATAGGTGCATTATGTAGAACAAAAAAGTCATCCAATTTTCTTTGTTTCTGTAAAGGTGAAAGTTGACCCTCTAGCATACTAGGTCTCTAGTTTTTAGCAGGCATCTTAGCAAAAGAAGTTTGTGACTCAAACAAAAAAAAGGGACACGCAAGTTGTCTACTTCCCATCAACGACCCCTCCAAGCTCCTGGGTCACTCCAAAAGGCCACTTTCAAGGGCCGTGGCAACACTAATTACCCCACCAGCCAGAAGTACAGGGGCAGGTATCCAATGCTCCCTCGTCAGGTGAGAGTTCCCAGGTGCGGCTTATTTGCACTTAAAATGGAACCTTCATAACCATCAGCAAGTCGCCCTTCCGTTGCCGCTGAAGTTACCCTGTTCCAAAGGCCAGTGTTCCTGCTACCATGTTTGGCCCACGAACAGCCCCATGAATGGCTGACACCCTTTGCATGTCATCCTTTGGACTGGCACCTCCAGGGCCCAGTCCTATAATAAGTACCTGTATCCCATGCATCCCTCTGGAGCAACACAGCACCAAGTAAAATGCACTCCCTTCCAGGGCCCAGACATAGAACAAGTACCTGTAAGGGTGTCAGGTACTGTTACCTGACAGTGTGTAAGGGTGTAAGTACCTGTCCAGGTGTCAGTACTCTCCCAGGGAGCCAATAAGCCCTTGCATCCCTCTGGAGCAACACAGCACCAAGTAAAATACTAGTAGGAGATGCTACCATAATAAAGTATAAGTAGTAGTAGTAATAGATACTACACTGTTTACAAATTGAAAATGAATGAGGAGTTATCCACTAGGAGTGGGAATTTCAGTTTCGGGCAGAACCGAAATGAAAATGAATATGAAACTTATCTTCACAAGTGTCCTTGCAAAAACACCACAAGATTTTGCACTTGCTATTTTTCCTCTTTTGAGGTTGCCTGATCACTGAGTAATTTCAGACGAGCACAGGGCATGTCTAACCATGCACCGGGATCTGTTTCGGATCCCAGTCAGGAATCAGTCCTGCCGTCCTTTAGACGTGCCGGCTGATTCCTACAGGGGATCATGGAGGGGGTGTGGCTACATGTCTCAACATGCAGCTGCACAGCCCCACCCCCCGTGCTCCCCTGGCTGCCTACCCTCCGGGAGTTGGGAGGGTGCAGCAGCCAATCTGGTCTGGAAGCAGTGGAAGTAACAGACGTTACTTTCTGCCAATTCCGGACCGTGGTCCAGCTAACCACGGTTCTTGACCTGCGGGCAGCCAGAGATCCAGAACTGTGGTCAATGTGTTTCCCGCTGGGTGTTCACCATGGTGAACATCTGGCGGAATGCACTACAGATGTTACGGTACCGCGGCCATGACAGGGTGTTCACTGTGATTGTCCGTGGTATCGTAATGTCTGAAATTACCCATAGTCAATTTTGCCTTCCCCTCCTGCCAACTTACACAGAATCCTATTTATTTCAGATTTGTCCTTTTGAGTTTTTATTAAGACAAATATCTGGTCAGTATTATTATTTTTTAGGCAGGGCAGAATAGAATCACTCATTTTTGTGGATTTTTAAGATCTGATATGGATTTTCAGCCATGCCAGATCTCTACAGTGGGTTCCAACTGACTTGTTACAGGAGGTTCTGCTGGTGTTGTATGGCAAGAAATCATCTACCATATGTTAGTGGCACTTCTGAGGTGCCTGTTTCTAGAATTCAATGGTTAGTGGGGTTTGCATGTAGATTTTGCTTTTGCGCATTCAGAGATTCTGGTTTTGCTCTTTTCCTGGTCATTATTCTGACTTCTCAAAATAGCACTCAAAATTCCTCTATCAAGCATCCAAATTGTTCTCATCTCACTGGTGAGCATGTGTTTTGGTTTACCTGGTGCACTTCACCATCACAGAAGAGACAAAAAAAAATTGAGTTTTTCATAACAGACTCTGAAGAAAGGCACATCAAACCACTGACATCAGCAAAGACTTGCTTGCTGTCTAACATTAATAATTGCTTATTAAATTTTCTGATGGCTAGGACTGAAACAGAGCTCCTACCATTGTTGGTTTATTAAATAACTGTACAAAAATGGATTGATACTCTAAGTTCCAAAACTAACCCATGGTTGAGCAACATCTGTTCCAATGAAAAGATGGGGAGAAAAACAACAACCTTACTGTAGATAGTAAATCAGTTTGTTTTAATATATCCTAGCAGTCAATGCTACAGAATTATTGTGTGCAATTAGAATAAGCAATGGAGATTTTGTACTAAGTCTGAGGATGTCTTAGGACATGTAATATGGTTCATGTGATACCATCTATAAATACAGACTGAAGGAACTGAACTGTCAATGGCAAAACCTCCTTTGCCTGCAATGGATCATGGACCTAGTGTGAAGTTAATTAGGTCACCATCTTTTGACTGCCCAGTGGAGATGGTAAATGTCCTATTGTTACAGAACTATTTTTGTATACTGTTTTCAGGTCTTCATGTGCCTCCTAGTACCTGGAAAAACGTGCCACCAGAAAAAGTCTGGTAAAATGTACCACCAAACTTGGTTATACCTGAGTAGATGAACAATATTTTGATTATCTGTAAAGACAGCCTAGCATTAGAGCTGAAATGAATAAATGTTTTCTTTGCAAATATTCTTAGCATTTTCAGATCACCATCTGAGTAGTCAAATAAATATCTGCATCCAAGACAATATTTGTGTCTGCATATTTGGATATTTCATGTTGAATACTCTGGTTTCTCCCCTCACCCCTATTGTTTTTGGTCATTTTGTTTCAGACATTCAGCTACTCATCTGAACATCCAAGCCAAAGTAACCAATAAACCCTTGGAAAAAAACAGAGAGACTGAGACAAAAAGCTGGAATGACTATCATAAAGAAGCAGAAATTTCAGATGTGCTGGGCCTCCGGGCCCACCATGCTGAATCACGTACCGGGATCCATTTCAGATCCTGGTCAGGAATCAGGCTAGCCGTCCTTCAGATGTGCCGGCCTGATTCCAGAGGGGGATATTGGAGGGGGAAGGGCTGCATGGTGCTATGTGCGGTCGCACAGCTCCACCGCCCCGTGCTCCCCTCCAGGAGACAGGCAGGCACAGTGGCTAATCCAGCCACTGCACAAAATCCCATCCCATGGTTGGGGCCAGATTCCTGGATGGGGCTGGCGGCCAGACGTTCAACTTGGCCATTGACAGCCCCGTCCAGGATCGTGGCCACTATAACCATGATTCTGGAGGTGAGGCTGGCCTCACCTCCAGAATTGTTGTTATTTTGATTCCCACCAGGTATTCACTGTGGTGAACATCTGGCGGGAATCTTTTAGACGTAACAGGACAAATGGCCACCACAGGGGATTCACTGTGTTTTTCCGTGGTCTTGTTATGTCTGAAATTACCCAAAATGTGTTTGTTTGGTTTTTTAATCTGCTTTGTCAAAACCAATTCTAAGTGGGTGAAATGGTTCAATTCAGTATTCACTGCAGCTCTTTGTTTTCTCTGGAGCAGCAACAGCACACATATTAATCAATGGAACCGTATACTTCCCTTAGGGGAGGACTTACAATCCAGGATAGACAAGGGACTGAAAAATCGGGAGGTTGAGGTGAAGTTACAGGGGAGAAGGGGATCCTGAATGATAGGCCAGTAGAAAAAGTATCTACAGCAAAGATCCAGATACTGCAGAATCTGCTATAAAGAGAAGACCCATGATGCACAAGTGGCCACAGTAAAACTACATTAACTAATCATGGTCACTGTATTGGAGATGCAATCTGTACATGGAGTGAACTATCTAAATCCCTCATATTCCCCTTTACCTGCCATACACAGACCCTGTACAGAAAGAAGGGACTATCTGGTTGCATGATGGTTGTCACACACACTGGTTCCTGTCTGAATGGGAGATAATCAGACAGCTTAAACCTATACTCAGTGGGGACCAGACCCTGGAAGAAATCTTTCTTGAACCTTTTTTTTCAAGTCAGCAAATAATCCCTCAGCCTCTCAGAACTGATTAGGAACAAACCCTCTATTAATCAGAACACACCAATCCAAAGAAGAAAATCTTGCCACAACATGAGGTGTAAATCATGTGGATACATAACTACCACAACTAGAGCTGAAATGGGTATCTGATTTAGTACCCACAAGTAATACTCATAGATTTTGGTACTTGGAGGGATGAGTATTAACTTGGGTAACTAATTACCTCAAATTACCTCAAAAGTGGTATTACCATTTACCAGTTATAAATAATCAGGATGTAAATTCAGGAAATGGGACAAAAACTTAAAAAAGGAACTAGAATTCAGTATTACAGTACTAGAAGTTAGCATTTCAGTACCAGAAGCCAATATTTCGGTATGAAAATCAGTATTTCGGGACACTGGGTACCCGAATCGGGTACTAACTGGGTACCAATTAGTACCCAAATTTGGGGGTCTGTTTGACTTCTGGAAATTCAAATTCAATGAGTATACACATTTTTGTGTGTACTTGTTTCAGCTCTAATCACAACCATTACCAAAATCCTTATGGCAAACAATTCAAAATACAGGCCAATCAGAAAATGCTCTCTACTTCATTCAGTTTACTAAATGCCCCAACAGAAACTATATTGATGAAATAAAACCATCCCTATGATTACAAGCAAATTCACACAGAAAAAAGATTATGGGGAAAAATTTTGACCACCAGATTAACCATTCCATTTCTGATCTTTCAGTATTTGTCCAAAACGAGAACCTGTAACACACCTTAAAAAGATGGTCCAGGAACTAAAATTTTATAACTATATTTCGTACTGAAAACAATAGACTAATTTTAATCAAAGCCATACAAAAATCATGGTTTTATGATTCACTGTAGCAAACAGTCGGTTGTTTAACCTTATATCTACCGTTTCCCCTTCATAGTATTTAAATTGTTTAAATTGCTATTAACCGTTCCTCCTTCCCCCAACCTCTGCCAAAAGCTAGCTTCCATACCTGTCACTAACACCTTGTTCAATTTAGGGTGACTGCTATCATCTTCAAATCAAATCTAGCCTGCATTCAGCTCTGTTGCCATTCTAACCTGCTTTATTCCCACCTGAAAAAGATTGGGTGTTTTCATCCAAGATGCTACCCTGCATGGGCCACAGATCAGGTGGCCCATCTGAAGCTGGAGCAGCTGGATACCCGCTCCTACAAGCCATGGAGCACCCAATCTCAGACACTCATGGAACACTGCCAAGAAATCTGGAGTACACCATCTGAGGCAGTCCAAATGTGCAGTGGCTCCCTCCATGGCTGCAGTAGCCACACTGGGAGCTGCCCATTTGATGCTCTCCCCACGCATTCCTCGTGTGTGGGTGCTCCCCATGGACCAACCCCACTCCTCATCAGTTTGCTCATCTGAAAACATCCTTTGTAAAACTCAGAGTCTGCTTCTCACTCAATAAATAGGTCCTCTAAAAAGTACCATCTTAACTACTTTGTTTGCTCCCTTCACTGAGATTTTGAGAGGCTCACTCTGACTCAAAGGATTTGTAAATGGCATTTCTGTCTTAAATGCAATCTGATTTTTCATTTGATTGTTTAAAATTTATTTTTATTATTTCTCTCTTCTAGGCCTTGTTTGTTTGTTTGTTTTGGTTAGCTACTTATTTTGGGTCACAAGTTCTAGAAATATTTTAAATGTTTGCACTGCATCTTTCCAGATGCTCTTAGGATCCTTAGAAAACTTTTTTTGGAAAGAAAAAGTTAGTCTCATCCATATCTGAAACTTTAATTGATTTATCTTGATTATTAACAGTTAGAATTAAAAATAGGACTTTCAAGTGTCTCTCGTTTATCAAGTAAGCAATGTATATTTAGTTGTGTAAATGTAATGTTCCTTCTTTTATGGTTCAGTTCAGTTGTGTTTTCATAAGATTGTAGGAAGGATCTAATTAATGTACTGAATATCAGTTCCAGCTGCAATATGCATTTTTCTATGACTTTGCATTTTTTGAACTGTGATGTATTTACGGCTGGAAAAATAAAAGGTTATTTCAAAGTGTGATTAGTTCTGAAGAGTAAAGAAACATAGGAAGTAGCCTACCGAATCCAGTGTGTTCATTAGAAATGAAAGGGAGACAGGGGAATATAAAATTATTCCTTACAGGAAAGGAGCTATTAGTTTTGCAACATGAACAGTGGTGCATTTTATCGTTTGGATCCATAATGGAGATGAGTGGGAAAGAGTTTCACTTCCAGCCAGTGAAAGAATATAGCACACTAAATACTTGAGAGTAGCACTTCCCCTGCCTGAATTTAATTTTATTCAAAGAAATTCTAAATTAACTACAGCAAGGGATTTCAGCAGGTATAATAAAGGTACTGCTAAATTTGAGGGACATGGTCTCCCCCCCACCTCTGAGACGCCCCCAACCTCTGAGAAAAATGGGAAAATCTCCCCCCTGTCGTTGTTGTTGTTACGTCCCTGTTGCTGACTAAATTCAGTCACTCTCCTTTCTGTAAACCAGCTTTAATGTATCTGTCCCAGTGGAAAGATGTGATCAGTGGCAACACCATTTTTAACATCTGAAGCCAGGCTCACTTTCTTAGATTCTTTTGAGAATGTTCTTGAAGCCACATTCTTAGCACCACTTTCTCTCTTTCCTTTGCATTTGCTTTTATAGTCAGTCAGCTGATTCGAAAAGATAATTTTCTCAACATTTATTTCCCCATCCCCACTTCTCAAACACTGTACGAGCACTGTCATCTGAATATCTCCCACTAACTCAAGGCTGGATCCAACCCCCATTAATGCCAAATAGAGGTCAGTTTTAATGGGAGTTGGATCAGTTCCTTAGAAAGCCATGTTGTCATATCAAACGTTACCCTTCTAGAATAGAAATGTAGGAATAAATCAGAATGTATTAAAGTCTCCTATTAGCATCCCTTTCATTGTAGCTGCTTCCAAGCCAATTTCTTTCCTATTTCCACTATAAAAACTCAGATGATGCACAGGAAAATATCAGACACTTATCACTGAAGCCATCGGAAAGGTCAGCAGGAAAGTCAGAAATTATTTTTTTGCAGAAAATCAAAGGCACAGAAGAGTATCATAACTGGGTGCTATTAACAATACTGACACTAATGACCAAAATATGAAAATATATAAGCTTTTTACATAGTGAGTTTTTTGGAGGGGAATGTGACTATGAGTAAAAACAAACATGAAGTAACGCACTCTGGACAGCTTTGTCCCACTGTGGTCCGCAGATCACGGTCACATTTGTGCTCGGAATTCCAGATGTTTGTCCAGACTAACCCTGGATGAGTTGGCAGCTAGCACAGCAGCAAAGTGCTGAAGTTAAAGCTTGGACTACCACCCCACTCCTCATGTTGGATCAGTCTGAGGCAAAGCAGGCCACAACCGGTTACAACCTATGTTCCCTGATTCACTGTGATCCATCTCAGATCGGGTTGAATCTGCTAATTTGTATCTCATTGGCACAGGATGTCATTGGTGCCCAGAATGTAGTTAAATTTAAAGAGTGATTTCTAGGGAGAATTCAGATACAGTAAAACCTTTCTAATCTGAAAATCTTAAACCCTGATCTTTTCCTTTTTATGGATATTCCTTTGACTGTGCTACATTTGGAGGATATATAGCATGAATAGAGAAGCACTGAAAAGTTGATAGAACTGGTCAGTACTAGGGATGGGTGAACGCGGTTCGGTAGTTCGGTGTTCGGCCCGAACTCGGCCTGTTTGGACAACCGAACACGAACACGAACACGAACGCACCAAACGGGCCGAACACTGAACACCGAACACCGGAATGGCGAACACACCGAACGGAACCGAACACCGAACTACGAAATGGCCGAACACACCGAACGGAACCGAACACCNGACACCCACACAGACACAAGCCCTGCCCCTCCTGGGGGGCTGTCTGCAAGTTGAGACTCTTCTGCTGCCTGGCACATCTTTGGGTTAATACCTAATTACACTACATGTGGAGCCAGCCAGATGCTGCTGGTAGGGATTGACAAGCTGTATGAGGTTCTGCCACCTGCCAGCCAGAACTTCAGCACATAGGGATAAAAGATTGGTCAGTTCAAACAAAGCTCATTACAACCAATATAACAACTTTTATTAAAACTATTTAAACAACAACAACAACAACAACATTATAAAACCAAACCCAAACATTGAAAGGAAACTTAGAAATGAAATTATTAGTATTTGAGCTTGTCCCCCAGAACTTGGGGGAAAGGCAAAAGGCAGCGTGTCGCAGCACAGAACTTAGGGGTGGCCACCCTGTGCTCTGCCATTTCATAGCTGCGGGCCAATGCAAAGTCCACATCCCCTTCCACATCTTGATGTCACCTGGAGACCGCCTGGTGGTAGAGTTCCAGCCTCTCCATCTCGGCAAAGATGTACTGGGAGTACGCCTCCACCTACTTCTTCTCCACCTTGAGAGCCTGGAACATTTCCACCCAGCAGTTCTCCATGCAGCATACGCCCAACATCATCTGGTGGCCAGGCCTCTCCACTTCAGCCCAAAAGGTCTTTGCCGCAGCAGACTCCTGGTGCTCAGGGGACTCCAGATCGGGGCTGGAGGAGGGGGAAGGGCTTACATGGCATCGCTTTGGGGTTGCCTTCCCCCCCTTCTTCTGGTGCTGATGCTCCACAGCCATGCCAGAGTCCTCCTGCTGCCTCACCATCTGGCCATGGAGCCTTTCAATATGGGTGATTAGCCCTGATGTGGTCCCCTCTCTCTGCCTCCTGAATCTTTTCTTGCAGATCTAAAGAGCATAAAAAGATAGGACCATAAGAAGTGTCATACTGTGTCAGACCAATGGTCTATGTCAAGCCCTGCCTGCATTCTGTCTCCACAAGTGGGTGGGTGGTCACTCTCTCTCTGCAGGGGACTTACATTCCTAACAGGTCATAGAGGGCAATACATACTGCATACCCTGTTGTTCCAGCCCCCGTGCCTTACCTTACAGATGGCGAACCTGTTCTCCTTATCATACTACCTCCAGACATTTATTTATTTATTTATTTATTTAAAATTTATATCCTGTCCCTCTTGCCCACAGGAGCAGCCCCAGGCAGCAAACCACATTCAATAAAATGTTTCTAAAAACAATTTAAATAATTTAAAATACAATACAATGTAGGTAAACCACCCACCACACCCCTACCCCTTGCCAAAAGCCTGACGGAATAACCAGGTCTTAGATACACACCAAAACAGCAGGAGAGTGGGACCCAACCAATCCTCCTCTGGGAGTGAATTCCCACACAGGGGCGGCCACCGAAAAAGAGCTAACATTGGTGGCCAACCGCCTCACCCGGGGAATCTCCAAAAAGGCTCCCACGGATGATCTTAAGGGTCGCAAGGTCACATGAGGAGTGTGGCAGTCCCGCAGATAAGCAGGGCCCAGGCCGTGAATGACTTTAAAGGTTAAAACTAGCACCTTGAACCTGGACCGGTGCTTTATAGGCAGCCAGTGCAGAGCCCGGAGCACTGGTGTCATGTGCTCCCTGAGACCTGCCACTGTAAAGAGATGGGCCGCAGTATTCTTCACCAGCTGCAGCCTATGGACCAGCTTCTCAGGTAGCCCCACATACAGCGCGTTGCAGTAATCCAGCCTCGAGGTGATGAAGACATGGATGATAGTGGTGAGGTCGGAGTCTGAGAGATACGGTCAAAGCTGTTGGACAAGATGTAACTGCCGGAACGCATTCCCCACCATGGCCACAATCTGAGATTCCAGGCTGAGCCATGAANGGCAGGCGCAGCAAGTAACAAAACTCATTGCACTCCCCCCTGCCAACACCTTCTGAACTAGTCACTGTTCCTGAACAGCAGGAGTTTCAGAAGACTCCCTCTCTCAGCAGTTTTGTTCTCCTCAATTCATTGCAATCCTTCTACTATTTCAACCTTCCAACCCATCTACCTCCATATAATAATTTATTTAGCTTAGATTAAATAGATTTAGGTGTTATTTTTTTTTCCCCCCCTCCCTGTGTTCCCTGTGTTCAATCTTCCTCCCTCCCTCCCCCTCCATGAATCCTTTTCATCTCCCTCTCTATATATTCCATCCCCAATTCCCTTCCCCTGTTTTTTTATTCATTTTGAGTAGCATTAGATTCATTGATTTAGGTTTCATTTCAGTTTTGTACCCCTCTCTGTGTTCTTTGTGTTCCCCCCATCCGATAGATAGATAGATAGATAGATAGATATAGTGTTTAGAGATTTAGTGTTTGTAGGATTAGGCCTTTGTACTTATGAGATAATCCATTTAGTTGATAGCATTTAGAATAGTTATAGCAGTTAGATTTAGTGTAGATAGATATAATATTAGATTTTTAAAATTAAATAATTAAAAAATATATATATATAAAAACATTATTTTGGAGGAAGAAATGGAGACGGGAAGGTGAGGCCAGTCTGCTGCCCGTTAGGGAGGCAATGGGGCACGTGCCAGAGGCGGCAGGGGCCGTGCTAAGTGACCGGCAGCAGGCAGCAGCAGTAGCCTGAGCACATCACCACGCCCCAAACTCAGCAGGCCTGCTTTAGGGCAACAGACTTCAGCAGCTCAGCATCACCTCCTGGCAGTGCCCTCCTCGACTGCCACGCAGGGCACTGGAAGGCCTGCAGGACTTGAGGCTGTGTCTGTCTCTGCTGCTGCAGGTGATGGAGCAGGTGCTGCTTCCGATGTTCCTCCAGAGCCACCAATGTCCCCACACTGTTGAGGCGATTCCCAGCAGTCCAGATCTGGGGGATCACACCCTGGCTGCTAGAGGCAGAGCCCGATCCCCGGGTAATGGCAAAAAGGAGAGGAGTAGCAGCAGCAGCAGCAGCAGCACTAGCAGCTATAGAGGGGGGCACACAGAGAGTTCCTGCAGCATGGCGGGCACGGGCAGTCTAGCCTCAGGGTCCTAGTACTCCCCTTCATGGGATATCACTGTGATCGCAGACAGTGAGTCAGAAGCAGACACTAGTGCCGCAGAGGAGATGTCTGCAGCTGAGGTGATGACTGAGCCTCCTCCCAGAGTTGTGTTGCCAGTGCCACCAAGTTCTCCCCCTCCCAGCAGCGCTGGCAGCAGAATATCACCCGGAGCAGGCCAGAAGGCAGGAGGGGGAAAAAAATCCTCAGTCTGGGAACATTTTAACTGGTGCAGGCAGATGATCCCAGAGAGGTGCAGCAGCGGCCAGTCACCCGCCTCCTTCAGTGGGCAAGCGACCCCACCAACTGCTGCTGCCTCAAGTAGCAGTCACAGTATGGGGACAGAACAGCAGCAGGAGCCTCACCAGCAGCAGCATCAGGAGGAGCTATGGTGCTCCTCTATGGAGCACCCTATGGAGGAGGGAGGCCCACTATGGAGGAGCTGGGGTGTCAAGGCCATCGGGTGCTGGAGTACGGTGTGGCTTCTTTCAGGAGAAAGCCAAGTGCCTGTTGGCCGAGATGATTGTGCTGGATGGGCAATCCTTCTCAATTGTAGAGGACAAGGGCTTCCAGCTGCTGATTGGATTCCTGGCCACACAGTTTAAGCTGCCTTTCCGATTCACCCTGAGTTGGACTGTGGTGCCACAGCTGTACAGGGCTTTGAAGAGCGGGTGAGGGAGCTGCTAGCAGGGTCTGGAGGGAGGGGGGGCACTATCCACTTCACCACCAACCTGTAGTCCTCCAGGAACTCCCAGCATGCCTACCTGGCAGTGACTGCACACTGGTGGCAGGACCCAGAAGCAGCGCTTGGCNACAAGCAGCCACCGAAACAAACACACACCCTCTCGCCTCACTCACGCACACGCACACGAATTTCCAGCGCGACGCCGATTTTATGGCTTCCCGCGATATTTCCGGCCGAACGGCCGAATGCGAATGCGCGAATCACCCGAACACCGAACGACCGAACATGAACGCACAACCCGATGGCGAACGAACCCAACGGCCGAACACGAACGTACGACCTGCCTGAACAACCGAACACGAACGGGCGAACACGAACAGGCGAACACGAACACGAGGTACGACCAAACAACCGAACACAAACACACGGACCGAACGCGGCCGAACCGAACGGCCAAACACGAACACACGAACTGATCGCAGCCGAACCGAACGGCCGAACACGAACCGCGATCTGTTCGCCCATCCCTAGTCAGTACTACAACTAAGATGAGTACCCTGCATAAATGAGTATACCTATTGAAATTACAATACCAGACCCAACCCAGTAACAGCAGGTGCTAATTGGTAACCAATTACTGCCCAACAGGCTGCCCAATTTACCAATATTGGTACTGATTTATAGGGATGGGCGAACGCGGTTCGGAAGTTTGGAGTTCGGCCTGAACTCGGCCTGCTCTGACGACCGAACCCAAACCCGAACCAACCAAACCTAACCTGATTCCGAACTCCAAAATGACCAAACAGTTCAGTCAGTTCGGATCGCGTTTGGGTGGCAAAAATGTGTCACTGGAAGGCAAAATGTGACAGGGAGGGGGAGTAAGCTGAGGAGCAGACTTCCAGGCACCAGGGGTGGAGAGGCTTGGAGTAGCAGAGAACCTGCCCAATCACCCTCCATTTTCTCCTCAGATCACTGACTTCGCAGTCTGCGATTGGCCACGGGCTAGGTTGCATAGAGCCAATGGGGCAGGCGCAGCAAGTAACAAAACTCATTGCACTCCCCCCTGCCAACACCTTCTGAACTAGTCACTGTTCCTGAACAGCAGGAGTTTCAGAAGACTCCCTCTCTCAGCAGTTTTGTTCTCCTCAATTCATTGCAATCCTTCTACTATTTCAACCTTCCAACCCATCTACCTCCATATAATAATTTATTTAGCTTAGATTAAATAGATTTAGGTGTTATTTTTTTTTCCCCCCCTCCCTGTGTTCCCTGTGTTCAATCTTCCTCCCTCCCTCCCCCTCCATGAATCCTTTTCATCTCCCTCTCTATATATTCCATCCCCAATTCCCTTCCCCTGTTTTTTTATTCATTTTGAGTAGCATTAGATTCATTGATTTAGGTTTCATTTCAGTTTTGTACCCCTCTCTGTGTTCTTTGTGTTCCCCCCATCCGATAGATAGATAGATAGATAGATAGATANCCACCATCTGAAACTGATCCCACAAAACAGGACAGGATGGGGCATCCACAGCCCCAAGATGATCCTCTGCAATAACTGCTGAACCAAAATCATAATGGATGCAAGCGATCTTATCTACAAAGTACTCGATAAACCATTCACAGCGGTCACTGGATTTCTCCAGGCAGAGACAAGCAGGACTGACCAAACCTTTCACATTAGACCCCGACTGTCCGGGGGTGGCACTGGCGACCTCCGCCTGTGTGTCCTGCATGGCTGGGCACCAGTGCCGGCATCCAATTCCTCTCTGAAACAGGAACACATAAACAATACCTAAGTAATATCATGCATTTATGATGATGCCTCTAGTCCTCCCTCCTTGGGGTGCTGCTATGGAGGGATGGCAAATAGAGAGTCCCTGGCTGGCATGTGCAAATCCTGCCCTCCTTGGGGTGCCTGGGGATGCTAAGGATGGCAAATGGAGAGGTGCTGGCTGGCACATATAAATCCTGCCCTCTTTGGGGCGCTAGGGATGGCATCTAGAAAGACCCTGGCTGGCACGTGCAAATCATGCACTCATTGGGGTGCTGCTAGGGAGGGATAGCAATAGAGAGACCTTGGCTGGCATGTGCAAATCCTGCCCTCCCTGGGGCACTAGGGATGGCAACTGGATGGAAAGACCTTGGCTGGCATGTGCAAATCCTGCCCTTATTTGGGGGTGCTACTGCTAGGTAGGGATGGCAACTAGATAATGTAGACCCTTGCTAGGGATGGTTGGCAGGCACATGTTTGGATGGGGGTGCTGCTTGTGCTTGTGCCTGACTCCTGGAAGAGCCCCCCACAGTACAGTACCCTCTCTCTGTGGCAGACATCCGCTGCTACCTGCTGATGTCCACTGTTTGTGCCTGACTGATGCCCACCACCCACGCACCCACTCGCACGCCAGTGAGCTCACTCTAACTGATTGAGCCTTTCTTATCTTCAAAGTAAAAAAAAAGTTTACAAACCTGGCAGTACTTCCTGTGCCCGCCGCTTGCTTCTCATTAGAGGAGCCGGCCACCACCACCAAAGGTCCAGGGGCTGGGGCAGCGACCTCTTCCTCCTCCTCCACCACCACCGGCTCTGGGAGCACCACGTTGGCCCCCAGGTGTGGAAATAAGACAACAGTCTTCTTCTTTATTTTTATTTTTTAAACAGCCACAACACACAGACCAACAACAGTCACCCTCCAACACTCACCAGTCACCAACCAGCCAAAAAAACACAGCCAAACCAAATGAACTGAACAGCCAGCCAGCCAAATACACACACTCTCACCACACAGCTACGGAATGGGATCTCGTGATACCTTTTTCCGAATGCCCGAACCGAACATGACCGAACCGAACAGCCGAACTCAGCGACCGACCCGAATGCCTGAACTGAATGCCTGAACCGCACCGCACCAGACCGAACCGGACCGAACTGAACAACCGAACCCAAGCCACAATCTGTTTGCACATCCCTACTGATTTACCAGCTTCTAGTACCAATTTACTTCTGGTTTTCTTTTACTAAAATTGATCAGTAAAATGGAAAATCAGAAACTCAGTAATGGAAATATCTGGTATTTTGGGTAATTGGGTGTCTGACTTTGTACTGGGGTACCAAGAGACTACCCAGAATTTTGGGTACTACCTACAGGTAGCAAACTACCTAACTATTGCAGCTCTTGTCAGCATTGAATCCCCACTCCTCCCTCCAATCTAAACTGCTTTCATATCACTGCAAATAGTTGTCCCCCAAGATGCTCAGATATGGGAAATTATATTGTAGATAATGCTAAACAAAATGCTTGTAAAGAGATGTAAAATGAAAATCCCATGTTTTGGAAATACAGTGTTTCCCATGTTTAAGATAATAACTATAATATTAGAGTTTAGAATTAAACCTTTCTATAGTTAATAGGGGTGGGACTTCACACAAAAAAACGGATACCGGTTTTACCGAATACCAGTTCCCAAAAAAACGGTTTACCGGATTAGAACCGGTATACTGGTACCGGTATTTTTCCACTGATTTCAATCGAGAATTGTCCCCATTGAAATCAATGGAAAAAAAACAAACACTTTCCCTCCACCCACCCTGCCCAGCCTGGATTTTTTATTTTATTTTTTAAATTTAGCTGAAGTCCCTTCTAGTGCAGTGCTCCAGGCTGCTGCCGTGCTGCTGCTGGTGACCTGGAGCCCGCACCAGCAGGTACTAGGGTGATCCCTGGGGTGGGGGGTGGTTTAACACCCCCTGCCCCAGGGATCACCCTACCCCCCAGATTCCGCACTAGCAGGGACTTCGGCTAAAAAAAAATTCTTTAAAAATCCAGGCTGGGCAGGGTGGGTGGGGGCTGTCCCTCCTTCCACACATGCAGCCTGGGTGGGGGATGGAAAGTTTTTTTCTTTCTCTCTTTCTTTTACGTTGCGGCCATTCATTTCAATGGCTGCAATGCAAACAAATCCGGCACAGGGAACCGGTACCCCCAATTACTGGATTAATCCAATACTGCTGGTACAGCAAAATACCGGCAGTATCGGATACCGGGGGAACTGAACTTCCCACCCCTAATAGTTAAGATTAATCCACATCTATCTATTGTGGGAGACACTGTGGGAGATGGGGAAAGATGCCTTGTAATGACAACATCACAAACAGATGCTTATGGGTTATGATTATCACTGAAATTTGGTATGCTGTTCATGTCTTTGTTGTCATCCGGGGGTTACAGGATTTTGTCGCTGCATCATCCCGGAATGATACAAGGGGTAATTATAGCATGGTATAGATGGTATTTGTTAAATATGGATGAAACCAAAGAACAAAAAACTTCAATTTTCATTTTAAAAAAAAAAGCAAAAAAAACCTTGCATGCACAAAATGGCTGCCAGTGTTGTATTGAGCATGCACACCCTTTCCCAAAATGGTGCTGGTCTCATTGGCGCCATTATGGGAAAACAGCACCTTGTCTGTCCATGCAGGTGCCCTTTTCCCATTCTGTGTATGCTCAGACAAGCTGCCCTTTTCCAAAATCATGCCAACACTGCCTCTGTCATTTTGGGAAAGGGTTTGCATGCACAGAATAGCCCCGGTGACCATTATGTGCGTGCACAGTGATGTTCTTTTAGCTTTTAGTTTTTATTATTTTGAATAAAATCAAGCAAAAGGAACAAATGATAAACAAATGTTTTTGATTTAACACACACACACACACACACACACACACACACACACACACACAGACAGAAGGGTTTTTTGTAAATGAAAAAGAAAAAAAAAGAAAATTGAATGATGTGACTGCTACATACACCTAATCCTCATCTGTCCATGTTTCCATAACATATCCTTTAAAATATAGCTTCTAGAATTGCACACACGATCATCCAAATGTGGTTTCACTTTCCATCTATACCATGCTATAATTTTTATATTCCAAAATTATGTTTGCTTTTTTTACTGCTGCTATGCACTGTGCCAGAAGTTTTAGAGCTGCAGCCACCATCTTTCAGACCACTTGATTCGTCTACCAAGTATTTTATAGGAAATTCTTGCTATTAAATGCATATTTGTCCTAAGCCTCAATACCATGTAAAGAATTGTACAAAACCAATTGTAGAAGCCAACCACTAACATATGGCATCACCTATTACATCAAGCGTTCTTCCCTAATGCATTAGTTTCAAATCCTATATAATACAACCTTACATGACTGACACTCAAATGATGGTGCTATTTTTGACACCAAGATTGGATAGGGAATGGTGAGTTTTATGAAAAGTATGCAGAGGGGTCAACTAACAGTACTCCTAGGCAGTCATCTGACAGACCAAACTGAAGTCTTTCCCCTTGGTCCCCCAAACTCCATGTCCCAACCCTTGAAACAACAAGGCATCTGTGGCTGGAGTCATTGGGTGTCTCCATACAAGCAACAGTGATCAGATCCCTGTGGTGGGCAATTGCTGCCACCAAGCAGTGGAGAAAACATAGGGAGATGACCAGACAGTTGTGAGGAAGCCCAGCCAGCCAGCCCCTATTGGAGCCACTATGA
This sequence comes from Sphenodon punctatus, assembly GCA_003113815.1. NCBI lineage: Eukaryota > Metazoa > Chordata > Lepidosauria > Sphenodontia > Sphenodontidae > Sphenodon > Sphenodon punctatus. Next base: position 646,526 of record QEPC01013866.1, read on the forward strand.
AAGTCGTGGTGGGCTGCAGTGCAGGCCAAACAAGCACATATCCAGTCCTGCCCTATCTTGCCTCCCTCCCCNTTCAAGGTTATTTCAACCATTAATTAAATAGATATGTTAGCTAGAAAAAACTAACTTAAATCTTCCTTCTCAGTCTGGAGATGTTTATGGCCTGATCATTCGTCATCTAGACACATAACAGATAAGGTTCCAGACACCTCGACTGGCAAGAGGCCTTTGATCTGCCCTCTAACTCCTAGCCATTTGACTGTTTCCTTGGATACGGTGAAAGTTCATTTGGGAAGTTTAGAAAAAAGCTCATTGGAATATAGCTGAAGAAGCTTCAGCCTGAACCAAGCTAATCACAGAAGTTGATTTTAGAAATCAATACTGCAAAACACAAATCCAATACTTTGAAACAAAAAGTTAACATATAGAAACTCAAAATTAATACATTAGGACCATAGATGGCCATAAATACATGCTTATAATAGGAAATACATGACATCTGTACCCTAGCAGCCAATGTCTGCTGATGCTAGTGCCAATGGCCTATATGCTGTCTGTGCCATGGCATCAAAAAACAGCCACTCCAACCCCAGGACCCACCGTCAGGGCTCTGGGGCCTATGTTACAGGCAGGGAGGGCTGTGTCCAATATATAGAACCTGCCACTCTAGCCCCAGCCCAGGACCCACCCTCATGGTTCTTGTGCCCTGTCATTCCACTCATGGGGCACTGTCATTCCACCTTTTCTTTATGCAACCTGCTGTTCATGGAGAGAGTCTCCCCACTGCTAGATACAGACATGATCCCCCCATGCTGTCACATGTACTATATAGCCAGAGAGAGAGAGAGAGAGAGAGAGAGAGAGAGAGAGAGAGAGAAAGAAAGAAGCTCCCTGCTATAACGAGAGAGATGGGGTGGAGGGGGAGAGGTAGGTGTATCCATCCAGCTCAAGCTGCCACCTGCCAGAACCAGGAAGTACTCCCATCTGTGCTCATGTGCCCGATCAATGCCCATTGCCCACATCCAGCAGCAAACCTACCAGAATGAGATGGACTATATGAATATAACACAATGTATTATATGTGCCAGCCTGGCTGCCTGTGTGCATTCCTGTACCTGCTGCTACCACCTATCGCTTGATTGAATGACGTGTGCCCAGCCATGCACTAATTCTAGGGACATAATTATCATTAAACTCACATAGGCTGTCATTTCATTGTACTTGAATCAGTCGTGCCTGCCCATCCCAGGAATCATCAATGAGATTCTGGGACCATCATTCCAGTCACTGGGGGCTGAATTCCATTCCACTGCATCCAGAAACCCTGTGCCCACATGCCATCCTGCCTCCCCCCCAACAGCCTACTCTTCTTCACCCACCCGCAGATGCCCACTGAAGCGGCTGGAAATAAAAGCCCCTCTGACCACCAGCTCCCACCACCTGCTGCCCGCTGCCAAGGAGCCTGTCTCTCTTTCTCTCTGGGACACCCACACAGACACAAGCCCTGCCCCTCCTGGGGGGCTGTCTGCAAGTTGAGACTCTTCTGCTGCCTGGCACATCTTTGGGTTAATACCTAATTACACTACATGTGGAGCCAGCCAGATGCTGCTGGTAGGGATTGACAAGCTGTATGAGGTTCTGCCACCTGCCAGCCAGAACTTCAGCACATAGGGATAAAAGATTGGTCAGTTCAAACAAAGCTCATTACAACCAATATAACAACTTTTATTAAAACTATTTAAACAACAACAACAACAACAACATTATAAAACCAAACCCAAACATTGAAAGGAAACTTAGAAATGAAATTATTAGTATTTGAGCTTGTCCCCCAGAACTTGGGGGAAAGGCAAAAGGCAGCGTGTCGCAGCACAGAACTTAGGGGTGGCCACCCTGTGCTCTGCCATTTCATAGCTGCGGGCCAATGCAAAGTCCACATCCCCTTCCACATCTTGATGTCACCTGGAGACCGCCTGGTGGTAGAGTTCCAGCCTCTCCATCTCGGCAAAGATGTACTGGGAGTACGCCTCCACCTACTTCTTCTCCACCTTGAGAGCCTGGAACATTTCCACCCAGCAGTTCTCCATGCAGCATACGCCCAACATCATCTGGTGGCCAGGCCTCTCCACTTCAGCCCAAAAGGTCTTTGCCGCAGCAGACTCCTGGTGCTCAGGGGACTCCAGATCGGGGCTGGAGGAGGGGGAAGGGCTTACATGGCATCGCTTTGGGGTTGCCTTCCCCCCCTTCTTCTGGTGCTGATGCTCCACAGCCATGCCAGAGTCCTCCTGCTGCCTCACCATCTGGCCATGGAGCCTTTCAATATGGGTGATTAGCCCTGATGTGGTCCCCTCTCTCTGCCTCCTGAATCTTTTCTTGCAGATCTAAAGAGCATAAAAAGATAGGACCATAAGAAGTGTCATACTGTGTCAGACCAATGGTCTATGTCAAGCCCTGCCTGCATTCTGTCTCCACAAGTGGGTGGGTGGTCACTCTCTCTCTGCAGGGGACTTACATTCCTAACAGGTCATAGAGGGCAATACATACTGCATACCCTGTTGTTCCAGCCCCCGTGCCTTACCTTACAGATGGCGAACCTGTTCTCCTTATCATACTACCTCCAGACATTTATTTATTTATTTATTTATTTAAAATTTATATCCTGTCCCTCTTGCCCACAGGAGCAGCCCCAGGCAGCAAACCACATTCAATAAAATGTTTCTAAAAACAATTTAAATAATGTAAAATACAATACAATGTAGGTAAACCACCCACCACACCCCTACCCCTTGCCAAAAGCCTGACGGAATAACCAGGTCTTAGATACACACCAAAACAGCAGGAGAGTGGGACCCAACCAATCCTCCTCTGGGAGTGAATTCCCACACAGGGGCGGCCACCGAAAAAGAGCTAACATTGGTGGCCAACCGCCTCACCCGGGGAATCTCCAAAAAGGCTCCCACGGATGATCTTAAGGGTCGCAAGGTCACATGAGGAGTGTGGCAGTCCCGCAGATAAGCAGGGCCCAGGCCGTGAATGACTTTAAAGGTTAAAACTAGCACCTTGAACCTGGACCGGTGCTTTATAGGCAGCCAGTGCAGAGCCCGGAGCACTGGTGTCATGTGCTCCCTGAGACCTGCCACTGTAAAGAGATGGGCCGCAGTATTCTTCACCAGCTGCAGCCTATGGACCAGCTTCTCAGGTAGCCCCACATACAGCGCGTTGCAGTAATCCAGCCTCGAGGTGATGAAGACATGGATGATAGTGGTGAGGTCGGAGTCTGAGAGATACGGTCAAAGCTGTTGGACAAGATGTAACTGCCGGAACGCATTCCCCACCATGGCCACAATCTGAGATTCCAGGCTGAGCCATGAATCAAGGAGCACACCCAGACTCCGCACTTGAGAGACCATGGGAGGGCAAACCCCACCCCTCCCCAACAAGAGGAGATTCAACCACCCCCAGGTCCCGCAAGCCCTCGCCCACCAACATCACCTCCATCTTTTCAGGATTCATTTGCAGATGGCTGAACCTCATCCAAGCCCTCACAGCTGAGAGGCACTGGGAAAATAAGGAGACTGCATGGCTTGGGTTGATGGAAAAGGAGAGGTAGAGCTGAGTGTAATCAGCATACTGATGACCCTGCATGCCCTGAAACCCTCTCACAATATCCCCTAATGGCTGCATATAGATGTTAAACAAGAGTGGGGATAGAATGGCACCCTGCAGGACTCCACACGTGAGGTCCCGGGGGGAAGACATACACTCCCCCAAGACCACCCAGTGAGTTCTCCCGGCCAGGAATGAACAAAACCAGTCCAAGACCCTTCCGCCAATTTTGGCACGGTCCCACAGGCAAGTCACCAACACCTCATGATCGACTCTGTTGAACGCAGCCAAAAGGTCTAGCAGGAACAATAAGGTCTGAGGACACTTGTCCAAAGCCAGACGGAGATCGTCAACCAAGGCCACCAAGGCCGTCTCTGTACCATACCCAGGCCAAAACCCAGACTGGGAGGGATCAAGGAAACCGGTGTGGTCCAGATGTTCCTGGAACTGCCGTGCCACAGCCCATTCAATAACCTTCCCTAAAAAAGGGAAGGTTAGAGACCGGCCAATAACTGGAAGGAGCATCAGTGTCAAGAGATGTTTTTTTGATCAGGGGTCTAACCACATCCCCCTTTAGGCAGTCAGGAACCCTGCCCTCCCAAAGGGAGGCACTAACCACCCCAGCCAGCAATGGCCGTAATGTCTCCTGGCTAGCTTTCACCAGCCAGGATGGGCATGGATCTTGCTCACAAGTAGTGGCATGAACAGATCCCAAGAAGGACTCCACATCGGCAGGCGCCACCATCTGAAACTGATCCCACAAAACAGGACAGGATGGGGCATCCACAGCCCCAAGATGATCCTCTGCAATAACTGCTGAACCAAAATCATAATGGATGCAAGCGATCTTATCTACAAAGTACTCGATAAACCATTCACAGCGGTCACTGGATTTCTCCAGGCAGAGACAAGCAGGACTGACCAAACCTTTCACATTAGACCCCGACTGTCCGGGGGTGGCACTGGCGACCTCCGCCTGTGTGTCCTGCATGGCTGGGCACCAGTGCCGGCATCCAATTCCTCTCTGAAACAGGAACACATAAACAATACCTAAGTAATATCATGCATTTATGATGATGCCTCTAGTCCTCCCTCCTTGGGGTGCTGCTATGGAGGGATGGCAAATAGAGAGTCCCTGGCTGGCATGTGCAAATCCTGCCCTCCTTGGGGTGCCTGGGGATGCTAAGGATGGCAAATGGAGAGGTGCTGGCTGGCACATATAAATCCTGCCCTCTTTGGGGCGCTAGGGATGGCATCTAGAAAGACCCTGGCTGGCACGTGCAAATCATGCACTCATTGGGGTGCTGCTAGGGAGGGATAGCAATAGAGAGACCTTGGCTGGCATGTGCAAATCCTGCCCTCCCTGGGGCACTAGGGATGGCAACTGGATGGAAAGACCTTGGCTGGCATGTGCAAATCCTGCCCTTATTTGGGGGTGCTACTGCTAGGTAGGGATGGCAACTAGATAATGTAGACCCTTGCTAGGGATGGTTGGCAGGCACATGTTTGGATGGGGGTGCTGCTTGTGCTTGTGCCTGACTCCTGGAAGAGCCCCCCACAGTACAGTACCCTCTCTCTGTGGCAGACATCCGCTGCTACCTGCTGATGTCCACTGTTTGTGCCTGACTGATGCCCACCACCCACGCACCCACTCGCACGCCAGTGAGCTCACTCTAACTGATTGAGCCTTTCTTATCTTCAAAGTAAAAAAAAAGTTTACAAACCTGGCAGTACTTCCTGTGCCCGCCGCTTGCTTCTCATTAGAGGAGCCGGCCACCACCACCAAAGGTCCAGGGGCTGGGGCAGCGACCTCTTCCTCCTCCTCCACCACCACCGGCTCTGGGAGCACCACGTTGGCCCCCAGGTGTGGAAATAAGACAACAGTCTTCTTCTTTATTTTTATTTTTTAAACAGCCACAACACACAGACCAACAACAGTCACCCTCCAACACTCACCAGTCACCAACCAGCCAAAAAAACACAGCCAAACCAAATGAACTGAACAGCCAGCCAGCCAAATACACACACTCTCACCACACAGCTACGGAATGGGATCTCGTGATACCTTTTTCCGAATGCCCGAACCGAACATGACCGAACCGAACAGCCGAACTCAGCGACCGACCCGAATGCCTGAACTGAATGCCTGAACCGCACCGCACCAGACCGAACCGGACCGAACTGAACAACCGAACCCAAGCCACAATCTGTTTGCACATCCCTACTGATTTACCAGCTTCTAGTACCAATTTACTTCTGGTTTTCTTTTACTAAAATTGATCAGTAAAATGGAAAATCAGAAACTCAGTAATGGAAATATCTGGTATTTTGGGTAATTGGGTGTCTGACTTTGTACTGGGGTACCAAGAGACTACCCAGAATTTTGGGTACTACCTACAGGTAGCAAACTACCTAACTATTGCAGCTCTTGTCAGCATTGAATCCCCACTCCTCCCTCCAATCTAAACTGCTTTCATATCACTGCAAATAGTTGTCCCCCAAGATGCTCAGATATGGGAAATTATATTGTAGATAATGCTAAACAAAATGCTTGTAAAGAGATGTAAAATGAAAATCCCATGTTTTGGAAATACAGTGTTTCCCATGTTTAAGATAATAACTATAATATTAGAGTTTAGAATTAAACCTTTCTATAGTTAATAGGGGTGGGACTTCACACAAAAAAACGGATACCGGTTTTACCGAATACCAGTTCCCAAAAAAACGGTTTACCGGATTAGAACCGGTATACTGGTACCGGTATTTTTCCACTGATTTCAATCGAGAATTGTCCCCATTGAAATCAATGGAAAAAAAACAAACACTTTCCCTCCACCCACCCTGCCCAGCCTGGATTTTTTATTTTATTTTTTAAATTTAGCTGAAGTCCCTTCTAGTGCAGTGCTCCAGGCTGCTGCCGTGCTGCTGCTGGTGACCTGGAGCCCGCACCAGCAGGTACTAGGGTGATCCCTGGGGTGGGGGGTGGTTTAACACCCCCTGCCCCAGGGATCACCCTACCCCCCCACCCAGAGATCACCTACCTTTTGCGCTTCGGGCGGTGGCAGCGGCTGCAGCATGGCGGTTCGGAAGCTTCAGCGCTGGCTGGCTTCAGCGCTTTACTAGTCCTTCCGGGGAAACCCGGAAGTTTCCCGGAAGGCCCAGTAAAGCGCTGAAGCCAGCCAGCGCTGAAGCCGCCAGACCGCCGTGCTGCCACTGCCGTCTGGAACACAAAAGGTAGGTGATCTCTGGGTGGGGGGGTAGGGTGATCCCTGGGGTGGGGGTGGTTTAACATAATCACCCCCACCCCAGGGGTTTAACACCGCCCACTCCAGGGATCACCCTAGTACCTGCTGATGCGGGCTCTGGGTCGCCACCACTGGTACGGTGGCGACCCAGATTCCGCACTAGCAGGGACTTCGGCTAAAAAAAAATTCTTTAAAAATCCAGGCTGGGCAGGGTGGGTGGGGGCTGTCCCTCCTTCCACACATGCAGCCTGGGTGGGGGATGGAAAGTTTTTTTCTTTCTCTCTTTCTTTTACGTTGCGGCCATTCATTTCAATGGCTGCAATGCAAACAAATCCGGCACAGGGAACCGGTACCCCCAATTACTGGATTAATCCAATACTGCTGGTACAGCAAAATACCGGCAGTATCAGATACCGGGGGAACTGAACTTCCCACCCCTAATAGTTAAGATTAATCCACATCTATCTATTGTGGGAGACACTGTGGGAGATGGGGAAAGATGCCTTGTAATGACAACATCACAAACAGATGCTTATGGGTTATGATTATCACTGAAATTTGGTATGCTGTTCATGTCTTTGTTGTCATCCGGGGGTTACAGGATTTTGTCGCTGCATCATCCCGGAATGATACAAGGGGTAATTATAGCATGGTATAGATGGTATTTGTTAAATATGGATGAAACCAAAGAACAAAAAACTTCAATTTTCATTTTAAAAAAAAAAGCAAAAAAAACCTTGCATGCACAAAATGGCTGCCAGTGTTGTATTGAGCATGCACACCCTTTCCCAAAATGGTGCTGGTCTCATTGGCGCCATTATGGGAAAACAGCACCTTGTCTGTCCATGCAGGTGCCCTTTTCCCATTCTGTGTATGCTCAGACAAGCTGCCCTTTTCCAAAATCATGCCAACACTGCCTCTGTCATTTTGGGAAAGGGTTTGCATGCACAGAATAGCCCCGGTGACCATTATGTGCGTGCACAGTGATGTTCTTTTAGCTTTTAGTTTTTATTATTTTGAATAAAATCAAGCAAAAGGAACAAATGATAAACAAATGTTTTTGATTTAACACACACACACACACACACACACACACACACACACACACACAGACAGAAGGGTTTTTTGTAAATGAAAAAGAAAAAAAAAGAAAATTGAATGATGTGACTGCTACATACACCTAATCCTCATCTGTCCATGTTTCCATAACATATCCTTTAAAATATAGCTTCTAGAATTGCACACACGATCATCCAAATGTGGTTTCACTTTCCATCTATACCATGCTATAATTTTTATATTCCAAAATTATGTTTGCTTTTTTTACTGCTGCTATGCACTGTGCCAGAAGTTTTAGAGCTGCAGCCACCATCTTTCAGACCACTTGATTCGTCTACCAAGTATTTTATAGGAAATTCTTGCTATTAAATGCATATTTGTCCTAAGCCTCAATACCATTTAAAGAATTGTACAAAACCAATTGTAGAAGCCAACCACTAACATATGGCATCACCTATTACATCAAGCGTTCTTCCCTAATGCATTAGTTTCAAATCCTATATAATACAACCTTACATGACTGACACTCAAATGATGGTGCTATTTTTGACACCAAGATTGGATAGGGAATGGTGAGTTTTATGAAAAGTATGCAGAGGGGTCAACTAACAGTACTCCTAGGCAGTCATCTGACAGACCAAACTGAAGTCTTTCCCCTTGGTCCCCCAAACTCCATGTCCCAACCCTTGAAACAACAAGGCATCTGTGGCTGGAGTCATTGGGTGTCTCCATACAAGCAACAGTGATCAGATCCCTGTGGTGGGCAATTGCTGCCACCAAGCAGTGGAGAAAACATAGGGAGATGACCAGACAGTTGTGAGGAAGCCCAGCCAGCCAGCCCCTATTGGAGCCACTATGAAAGTCGTGGTGGGCTGCAGTGCAGGCCAAACAAGCACATATCCAGTCCTGCCCTATCTTGCCTCCCTCCCCCAGAGATGACATGGCCACACAACATGAGTTCCAACACCCGTTGTTCTCAGCCCTGCCATGTAGCTCACCATGCGATGAGCAGAAGGGGCCCAGCCACGCAGGTTGCCCCACCCTGGGTCTCTGAGAAATGTCCTCTGAATTTTTCTCAGGACACGTCTTATAGCAGGCAACTGTTCACCCCACTAAGGGGGAAGGGAATATTTGGAGCTGCCAGCCACTAGGGATGGGCGAACAGAACTGAGTTCGGAAATTCGGTTCAGTTCGGAAATTGGGTTCGGTTCGGTTGACCGAAATATTCGAGTTCGGTCCGAACTCTGAACTTCCGAACAAAGTTCGGAAATTCAAGCCCTATAGAACTAAATGGAATATTATCCTTTAGGGATGGGCGAACAGAGGCGAGTTTGGAAATTTGGTTTGGTTCAAAAATTGAGTTCAGTTCGGAAGTTCGGTTCAGTTGACTGAACTGGTCGAGTTTGGTCCGAACTCCAAACCTCCGAACCGTGTTCGCCCATTCCTACCAGCCACATGATGTACCATCTTGTGCGGCCTGGTTGCCCAGGGAGTGCTAAGGTTACCCAAAGTATGTAGCCTCCCCTCCCTGTCTCATCTGGAGACACCCTATATATCTTTAGGGATGTGTGAACAGACAGGAGTTCAGATGTTCAGACTAAAAACTTAATTCAGGTTCATGGGTTCAGTCCTGCAGAGTTCAGACCCCCCTGAATGTTCATAAAGTTCAGCCACAGCAGAGGCTTGGGGCGCTCCAGGGGTGCCCGTGGGGGCATGGAAGACTGTTGAAGACACAGCAGAAGCAGCAGCAGCAGAGACAGGGAAGGCTTGGGGCTTGACTCCCCAGGTTGTCCAGGCAGGCAGGCTCGGCGCTTGGCCACCAGGGGTACCTGTGGGGGGCCATGACTGGCCATCTGAGATCCAGTGGCAGAAGCAGCAGCAGCAACAGAGGCCGGGCGTTTCAGGCTGCCAGGCATTGTTGGAGTAGCGGCAGAGGCCCAGCCAGGGCTTGATGGCTGGCACCCCTACTTTCCCAGGCGTTGCAGGCTGGCATCATACTCGACCAATCTCAAGAAGCTCTACTACAAATTGGTCAAGCCTTGCCCGATGATGAATCTCATGGACACCCAGTCCCCGCCTGCTGGCACACTTATCTGAGCTATGCCCATCTACAGGAGGGAGGAGCAAATGACTGACATGCAATACTGGCAGCAGCAGCAGCAGCAGCAGCAGCAGCAGCAGCAGCAGCAGCAGACGATGACATTGGATTGTCAGGGCACAGTAACTGGGGTTGGCACCCCTACTTGGCTGGGCATTGAAGGCTGGCTGGCATTGGTGGAGCAGCAGGAGAGGCCTGGCCATGACTTCGTGGCTGGCACCCCTACTTGACCAGATGTTGCAGGCTGGTTGGCATCAGTGGATCATTGGAAGACAATGAAGTAGAATGACAGTCCTCCCTGCCTGGAATGTAGACTCCAAATCCCTGACGGTGGGTCCTGGAGCTGGAGTGGCTGGTTGTTTCTTGATACAGTGGAATTACGGCTCCCTGTGAGTGGAATGACGGCCCCAGAACCCTGTCAATGGGTCCTGGGACTAGAGTGGCAGCTTCTGGATGACATGGATGGACAGTACTCCCTGCCTGGAACGTAGGCCCCAGAACCCTGACGGTGGGTCCTGGGACTGGAGTGACAGCTTCTGGATGAAGTAGAATGACAGCCCTCCCTGCCTGGAACATAGAGTAGCTGGCATCATTGGAGCATTGGAAGACAATGAAGTGGAATGACAATCCTCCCTGCCTGGAACGTAGATCCCAGATCCCTGACCGTGGGTCCTGGGGCTGAAGTGGCTGGCTGTTTCTTGATGCAGTGGAACGACAGCTCCCCGTGAGTGGAATGACATCTCCAGAACCCTGATGGTGGGTCCTGGGATTAGAGTGGAAGCTTCTGAATGAAGTAGAATGACAGTCCTCCCTGCCTGGAACGTAGGCCCCAGAACCCTGAGGGTGGGACCTGGGGCTGGCGTGGCAGCTTCTTGATGCTGGGTATAACACCTAAATCTATCTAATCTAATCTAAATAAATAAAACTATGGAGGTAAATGTGTGGAAATGGGTGAAATAGGAGGAGGATGACAATGGATTGGGAGATACACAAACTGCTGGGAGAAGGAGAGTCCTGAAAACGCCTTCTGACAGGATTAGTGACTAGCTCGGAACAAATTGGAAGGGGGGGGAGGGCAATTATTTTTGTTACTTGCTGCACCCACCTTACCACAAGCCCCATTGGATTTGTGCAACCTAGCCCCATGGCAATCGCAGACTGCCAAGTCAGTGGTCTGAGGAAAAGAGGGATGGTGATTGGGCAGGCTGGTTGCTAGTCCAAGGCTCTCTCCACCACTGAGGTCAGGAAGTCTGCTCCTAAGCGCCCCCCCAGGCCTGCCAGCCAGTTTTTCCCCACCTGAACGTGCCCAAGCTCATCCGAACGTGCCCAAACTGTTCAGGGGTTCTGGCGTTCAAACTGGCTGAGTTCAGGCCGAACTTCGAACGTACGAACCACATTCACACATCCTTAATATCCTTCTTCTTCTACCTCTAGGGTCTGGCACACCTTAATAGAGCGGACAATTAGGAGAGGATTGTGCCCTCCTTTTGAGACTTAGAGAAGTAGTATGTCCCCCCACCACTTTTTTATACTCGTATCCCTAAGCCCATCCACAATCCATCAAGAACACTGAGCTCTTGGGCTCCTGGTTGGCTGCCAAACTAATGTGATGGTGGCCGGGCCAGGAAGATGCACATTTGTGCATTCGCATAGCCCAACCCCCATACTGTGTGGAGCAACACACACACACACACACACACACACACGGCTGACAGGCACCCTTGGTAGCCAATGATAGCCACCACGGCCCCAGCTCCCACCTCCATTCCCAAACGTGGTATGTAAAGACGTGAAAGCCCACTTTACTATGGGTTCGGTAGCTGGATCCCAACCATGGTTGGGGCTAGCTCTGACTAGAACTCAGGGATTTCCCCAAGTCACAACCTGGGTTAGACCCCACTACAGTTGGGAGGCAGATCGTGCCAACATCTGGCAGCTACCTTTCAACATGATGACAGCACCCTGTGTCACCCCTGATTAAGTGGGTTAAACAGTGACACCATCATATTTGAAAACACCCTAGCTTGTTTACAGATTTTTAAATATCTCCCTTAAAAAGAGACAAGGTTGGATTCCTCCCAGATGAAGTTTTCTAACAAGCTACTAAAACAATATTCATTTCTATAATGATCCAGTCATGCTCTCCTCCTGAAAGAGAGCTTACACATAACTTTGTATAATAATCCTTGCTTCTGAAGTATTACGGCAGACTTAGGAGAAGGTTTTCATAATATCATTCCATTACAAGTAACATATATTATAAGCTGAATGAAAAATTCAGGATGTATTTGTGCATTTAACTAAGTTTTGACTGTGCATCAAACACCTTTTGGAAGATTAACATTTTCTCAGATATAGTTTGTTACTTTAATTTAGTTATGAGATGTCAAAAACATGGGTGTTATGTCCTACTAGAGTCAAGAGGCACTCCTGTCTAAACTGATAGTTTTCCCCTTGGCAGCTGACTTGGGATGCACAAAGCCAAAGTGGTTTGGTTTGCTTGGTTTGCCTATCCAGGTGGTGAACATACCCTTTTAATGCCTGAAAGTACAGAAGAGTTCAAAGTTCCTGCATAATTAAGGTCACTGTGAATTTTTTCATTGATTTCAGTGGGAGAGGGATTAGGGCCTGTGAGTTGGGCCATATAATATATACGAAGTATTAAATTGTCCTTATTGAATTAGATTATGTGTTTTATGTGATTCTATTAAACAGTAAATGTTATTGACTGCTGCTTGCAAGCCTAAAATTCAGACTGTCTCACAACCCCTTCCAAAAAATTCTGTCCAAGATATCAAGTTTTATTAACTGATTTCACTCAATGATCAAAGATGATTTAGTCAATGTTTGACTTTCCATCCCGCTGCTAAAATTATTTAAAAGCAAAAATGTTTCCCCCTGCTTGTGAAAGAGCACATTGGTGAGACTAGAGGTGCTTTCAGAAGTGACGGCTCCTGCCACCACCATGGACTTACTCGGGCGGTGGTGGGAGCCATAATTTCTGTTGGGCTCCTGGCCAGAAGCCAAACTAATGTGTTGGCCGCTAGGCCAGGGAGGGAGCGGAGAGACAAATGTTATGTGCATCGTAGCCCCACACAATAATCCCACCCCTTCCCCCCTGGCTAACAGGCACCCATTGATGGCCACCATGGCACCTGCCACCACTCCAAGCCACGATAGGTAAAATAGGCTTAAATGAAAGCCCACTTTACTATGAGTCTGGTGGCTGGATCCCGACAGTGGTTAGGGCTAGCCCAGATTATGTCTCGGGCATTTCCCCAAGTCACAGCCTGGGTTAGACCCCACTACATTTGGGAGCCAGACCTGGCCACCATCTGGCAGCCGCCTTTCAACATGATGGTGGCACCTTGTGTAATCCGTGCTAAATCAGCTTAAACAGTGACACAGTCACAATTGAAAACACCCTAGTTTGTGTACAGATTTTCAAATATCACCCTTAAAGAGAGACAAGGTTGGATTCCTACCAGATGAACTTTTCCAACAAGCTACTAGAGCAATAGTCATTTTTATAATGATCCAATCATGCTATCCTCCTGAAACAGAGCTTAGCTTACTCATAACTTTGTATAATAATCCTTGCTTCTAAAGTATTGTGGACTTCCATGGGAGTAACAGACAATAGAACAGACTGTCCAGGTCAGTGGTAAGCTCTCCTTTGTTGGAGGTTTCCAAAGAGAGGCTGGATGGCCATCTGTCAGGGAGGTTGTAGCTGTGGATTTCCTGCATTGAGCAGGGGGTTGGACTAGATGACCTCAGAGGCACTTCCAGATCTAAGGTCCTTTTCAAACAGGGTGCCGTGGGTGGGGGGGATGGGTGTGCACCCGCTGTGGGTGGAGGAGGGTGTGCGCCTGTGGGAATGGGTGCACACCCATCTTCATGCACGGAGCAACCAGCACTGGAGATCGTTGCTCCGTGCATGGGTCGAGGTGGGTGGACATGGGTGGAGTGCAGGAGCGTGCACCCACCCCCACCCACCGTGGACACCCCCCGAACCTTCCGTGGCATTCACACAGGTGCCCCCCATCACACATGTGTGCAGGGGAGGGGGGTGCTCGTGTGAAAAGGCCCTAAGATTCTATAATTCTAGAAGGTTTTCATAATATCATTCCATTATAAGTAATGTGTATATAATATATATATATATAAGCTGAATGAAAATTTCAGGATGCATTTTTGCATTTAACTACTGTGCATGAAACATCTCATGTAAGATCACAATTTCCTCAGATACAGTTTGTTACTTTAATTTAGGCTCTTTTCACACGGGCACCTCCCCCACCACACAGTGGGGGGAGCGCCCATGTGAACATTGCCCGCGGTGGGTGTGCAATGGGGGGTGTCTGTGGGAACAGCACCCATGGTGGTTGGGGGTGCATGTACACTCCTGTGCTCCACCCGTCTCCACCCACCATCCATGTACAGAGCAATGAGTTCTAACGCTGGTTGCTCCGCATGTGGAGATGGGTGTGTGCCCGGGGTAATGGCCACACACCCACTTCCACTCACTGCAGCCTGTTTGAAAAGGGCCTTAGTTATAAGGCCTAGGCCTTTGGGGAGGAGGGGTGGAGGGTGGGCTAGGGTGTTGGCTCTCCCCTACCTTTTATTTTATCCTTTTTTGTTTCCCAAGCCTGTTTTAAGTTAAGTTAAATTGATTGTGTTGTTTTGAAAATGTTTTTTATTGAATGTTTTAATGAAATTGTACGTCGCCCCGAGATGCCGTAGGCATGGGGGGGTGACTCAAAAATGTTTAAAAATAAATAAATAAATAAACTAATAAAAGATCAAAAACCATGACTGTTATGCCCTCCCAGAGTCAAGAGGATGATAGGTCCAATCTTGGTGGGGACTTCATAGACAGAGAGAACTTTCAAAGGCCACATCAACAAACATCTCTTCTACTCTTCACACCATATAGGCTGTGATCCTAAACACACTTACCCATGGATTTACTCAAATCTTATAGATTTCCATGGGGTTTCCACGTGAGTAAATGTGCTTTCAATCACAGTCAGAGGTAAAATTAGAATGTGTAATTGCCCCTGGTGCAAACAACTTTGCAAATGTAAACTCTGCTCTCTGGAGTAATTGCACAGACTAGATCTGCATGAATTATCCATGCCAATGATCATTCTACACCAGTGAAACTCAATTACTTCAACATTTGAAGAAAGTAAATCCAAAGGGGGAGGGTAAGCACAGCTGACACAAATTAGCTAAATATTGTGGTCATAAAATTGTTGCAACATTCACTCAACCCTTAGCATAATCTGCATTGATTTTTACTAGAAGACTGGTTGAGAAGGGGCCAAAGAGGTCACTACATTAATATTTTTAAATGAATACTCTGCCATTATTTTTTTTACATCAATCATGAAGAGAACAGAAAGACAACATGTCTATTTTAAAATAGAATCTTCTTGGATATTTCATTACATTTGAATTAGTCATGGCTCAGCAGTGAGCAGGACAAGTTTAAAAAGTCAAAACCCTGCAACATGTTGTGTTTACTTAAAGCCCCATTCAGAATTGTTCCAACCCACTACATAGCTAGAACAGAAAAAAAGAAACCATTGAATTCCTAAAGCACACTAGAGGATTGAAATCCATGCCAGGACCCCCTTGTTGTTTTGTTGAAAATGGGTTAGATTTTTAAAGTTCCTGAAAATGCAACAAATGAACGTTATCAGTTCAGCCTGCTGTAATTCAAATAGTATGTGAGCTTCCATCATACCTTGGTTTTCAGCATCAAACCATTACCCACCCTGGCAACCACATGCCAGGTGAGTTTTGTTTTACATGTATTACTCTGGTATTGATTAATCAAATGAGTGAATAGCTTTTTGTAAACATAACAGTGGTAATAAGATGCTTTTGGTTTTGTTCAAAAATGAAAAAGTTGGAACTGGATGAGCCCTTGTACTGTAAGTTATCCAGCACAACTCTCTACAGCCGGTGTACTTTCTTCCCCACAGGGTCACAGTTGGAATCTTGCTAAAGGGGAGCCCCACACTTTGATGCTATAACTTCCCATTCTAACCCTTCCTTCCTTATATTACAAGCAGGGCCAGGAAATCTTTCCCTCTGCTGGTTTTCTCACACACTCTCTCTCACACACACACACACACACACACACACACACACACACACACACACACACACGTTTCCTGCTGCTATTAGGCTTTGACAATGGCTGTTTCCACATGGATGCCATCCCCCCCACGTGTGTGTGTGTGGGGGGGGGCACATGGAAATGCTGCGGTGTGTGGGTGTTGGGTGGGGGCCATCCATGGGAATGCCGTGGAGGAGGGGTGCATGCTTTCACGCTTCACCCATCACACACCCATGGAGAAATTGGCCAGAACGGCAGTTGCTCCATGGGTAGAGAAGGGTGAAGATGGATGTGCGCCTGTGGGAACAGTCACCCACACGCTGCAGACCCACCAATGCCTCCACCCATCCCCTCATTCACCATGGTGTGAAAACAGCCAGAGTTGTAGAGGAAAGCAGAGACAGAAGCAGCACCAACAAGATGAGGGAAGGAACTTCTGGATCCAGAGTTCCTTCCTTCCTTCAGCTGCCATTCTCCCTCTTCCTTCCAATGTTGCCTTACTGATGGTTGTTACCCTTTCCTGGAGACATGAGGGAAGCAAGGGGAGAGAGAGAATGGTGGTGCATCAACTGCTTTCTGCCTCACTATGGATGAGGTTCCCAGACAGACAGAGGCAACACATGACAACAAGAAGAAAGGAGAAGCAGAGGGAGTGCAGACTTGGCTGGTGGGGAATCAAGCCAGACCCAGGGAAGGTTAAATCTATTCTGGTTACAGATCTGCTTCCCCTTTTTGTTACCAAAATCTGCCATGTAATCTCTTCTGAAAATGTCTACTGAGGGTGTCTCTAGTCAGGCTTTTCGATAGGGATGAGCGAACAGGTCACGGTTCAGGTCTGTCCGTTCGGTTCGGTCCGGTCCGGTTCGCCCGTTCGGTTCGGCTGTTCGATCTGTTTGCCACATTTGGGTTTGGCCGTTCAATTTGGTTCAGGCATTTGGAAAAATGCTCTCTATGCAAGAAATGATGGCCCCAGACCCATGATAATGGGTCCTGGGGCTGGATTGGCAGCTTCTGGATATTGGCCACAGCCCTCCCTGCCTGTAACTTGGCCCCAGAACCCTGGCAGCGGGTCCTGGGGCTGGAGTGGCTGTTTCTTGATGCTTTAGAAAATTGGCTCTCTGTGCCAGGAATGGCGGCCCCAGACCCATGATGCTGGGTCCTGGGGCTAGAGTGGCAGCTTCTAGATACATATTGGCCACAGCCCTCCCTGCCTGTAACTTGGTCCCAGAGCCCTGATGGCAGGTCCTGGGGTTGGAGTGGCTGTTTCTTGGTGCTGTGGAATGACACACCTCTGTTCAAGGAATGATGGCCCCAGACCCATGATGGTGGCTCCTGGGGCTACAGTGGTAGCTTCTAGATACATATTGGCCACAGCCCACCCTGCCTGTATCATAGGCCCCAGAACCCTGGCAGCAGGTCCTGGGGCTGGAGTGGCTGTTTCTTGATGCTTTGGTAAATTGGCTCTCTGGGCGAGGAATGATGACCCCAGACCCATGACGCTGGGTC
Organism: Sphenodon punctatus; assembly: GCA_003113815.1. Lineage (NCBI taxonomy): Eukaryota > Metazoa > Chordata > Lepidosauria > Sphenodontia > Sphenodontidae > Sphenodon > Sphenodon punctatus. The sequence goes on from QEPC01013866.1 coordinate 664,170, forward strand.
CTGGGGCTAAGGTGGCAGCTTCTGGATATTGGCCACAGNGTGTCCCGCCCCTGCCCGGTGCCTTGTGGGGGTTTAGCGCCCGCCGGGGGTTCGGCTGCACGTCTGTTGTGCTGCCACGGGCCGTGATGGTGCGGCCCGGTTCCGGGCCGTGGTGCCGTTCCCGGCACGTCTGTTTGGGTCGTTTTCCAACCCCCGGGCGTGGTTGCGCTGTTCGCCCCCCCTGGTGGTTCGCTGTGGTGAACCGGCCGCCCGTAACGTCTGAAAGTACCCTGTATCTCTATCTCTATAACTAAGCTAACTACTATGTATATCTATCTAGTAACTGTCTATTTAATAACTATCTATCTATATATATAATATTATACAGGGGGAAACACAAAGAACACAGGGAGGGGTACAAAACTGAAATGAAAAACAATCTTATAATATTCCTACTCTAAATAAATCCAAAACTTAAAACAGGGGAAGGGAATCAGGGATGGAATAAGAGGGAGAGGGGAAAGGATTCAATGGAGGTGGGAGGGAGGAAGGAAGATTGAACACAGGGAGGGGTAAAAACAAAGAAAATAACACCTAAATCTATCTAATATAATCTAAATAAATGACAATATGGAGGTAAATGGGTTGGATGGGTGAAACAGGAGGAGGATGGCAATGGAATAGGAATAGGAAAGAACAAAAACTGCTGGGAGAGAGGGAGCCTTCTGAAACGCCTGCTGTCCAGGAACAGTGACTAGCTCAGAAGGTGTTGGGAAGGGGGGAGGCAATCAGTTTTGTTTCTTGCTGCGCCCGCCTCACCACAAGCCCCATTGGCTCCGTACAGCCTAGCCCGTGGCCAATCGCAGACTGTGAAGCCAGTGGTCTGAGGTGAAAAGGGATGGTGATTGGGCAGACTGGCTGCTACTCCAAACCTCTCCACCCCTGGTGCCTGGAAGTCTGCTCCTCAGCTGACTCACCATCCCTGCAATGTTTGGTCTTCCAGTGACAGCACGTTTTTGTCATTTTAGCCACCCGAACGTGATCCGAACTGACCGAACTGTTAGTTAATTTCGGTGTTTGGAATTGAGTTCGGTTCGGTCGGTTCATGTTCCAGTTCAGGTTCGGTCATCCGAACAGGCTGGGTTCGGGCCGAACTCCGAACTTCCGAACCGCGTTCACCCATCCCTACTTTTTGATCATCTAGTTTCCCTCCTTCTTTAAGAAAGCTTTCCTCTTGACTCTCCTAAGCTAGAGAGAGTTAGCTTGAAGCTCTGATGTAATTGTGAGGAGTCGTAGCCTGAAGTGAGAGCGATGAATATATATAATGCTACCATTAGCCCAAAATATGGGGTCAACTGGGCTACTCCACTGTATTAAGTGTTCCATTCATGAGAACTCACTGCCAAGGATGAAGGTTTGATCTGATCAAACCTTAGGTCTGATCTCTCCAGCCAACCTAACATCTTAACGTCAAAGAGCAGAAGTGTTTTCAGAGCTGTTTTCATAACCCTTTAGCATCTTATGTTTCCTCTATACTGAGGGAATCAGCACCAATTTTACTTAAAATCTTTATATAAAAATACTTGCTATGAAGTAGGACACAGCTTGTCGGAAAGAATTGGTTTTTCACATCTTGCCATCTGTCTTTGGATGGTGTTTTGTGTATATCTGCTAACTACAGCGCTGTAAATCACAATTCAGTGGAAATGGAAAGAAAACAAAGCCACATGTGAAGAAGGGACACTGGGGAGAAAAAGAGATAGAAACCTAATATAATAGCCCTCTGGAGAAGAACATTGTTTGAAAAATAAAGTGAAATGTATATTGATGCAGAAATGAGATGATAATAATTTATACAAGATCAGCTTTTTCAAAATAACTTCTTCACTTTTTGGATGCCATGTATTGAGTACCCACAGCTTTCATACATTTCAGGATGTGTGACTACTCTCTCTAGGATCGGGCAGTAGCCAGCCATACACTCAGCTATGTGCCTTTTTCTGGATTGTCCAAGACAAACTCACTGCCAGCAGCTGACTCTCCACTACTAATGTTTTAATTATTTACATTAGCAAAAGGTTAAGTAAAACTACCATCTTCATTGAAGCTTCTTAGAATGCTGAAAGCCTGGGCCCTCAATTTTTGATAAAAGAAGCATGTGAACAACAGGCACCGCTGATGGCAGTATTGGCGGTTATCACTGCTATACCTTAACGCTGCCTCTCTGCAACCAGCATGCCTGCACCCAGAAACAGCAGTAGAAGTAATAGAAGGTGATGATGCCCAGATTTTCATGATGACTATGGATGGGACTTTTGGTTTCAGTTTTAATTAAAATAGCCTGAAAATGGCTGTTTCGGTTTAAAACTGAAGCACCCCAAAATCAGGCTCATTACTGTTCCATTTTTCAGCTTCATATCTTTCAATGGGAAAGGAATCTGGACCACAAAGGAAAAAAAGTTAACTGGATCCGTGACCAACCCATCTTTAACCGCACCCATCCCCTGGGACAGGGGTGGTTTTGTGCAAAATTGTGGTCTCCCATAAAAAAAATGGTGGAAGCCAAAATGACATCACCACCATTTTCGCTAAGTGCAGCCCAGGGGCATATGCAAAATGGTGGCTGCATTCATTAAGAGTGTCCACCATTTTGCAGATGTACAAAATGGCCCCATTGGTTGTTTTGTATATGTGCACTGCTGGGAGGCCTCCCACAGCAGCAGCATGCCAGTGGATTCTTACCCCATACTCTGAGGATGGCAAGTATATACCAGCCACCAGGGCTCTGGGGGTAGAGGTGGGGTGAAAGGCGAGTCCCAAAGGGTGGGGTTTTTAGGAATGCAGATCCTCACCCCACCCTCTGAGGCCAAAGAAGGGGGCTGGGGAGGTTGGACCCCCTGTCTTAGGGGATGGGGTGTGTGTGTGGCAATTAGGATGGGTATTTTTGGTCATGGACCTGGTTCACTTTAGTTCCCATTGACATCAATGGGGAAAGAACTGAAACAAAAAATGAAAAAGAACCAAACTGCTGGGGTGTACCCCTGCATTTGTCTGCTTCCAGTCCAATGTGGGTCCACTTTAGATGGACACAGTGGGTTCACCTGGCTGCAATCTCCCTGTATGGACCATAAAGTTGAGGGTGACAGCTCGACACTCTAGGATAGTGGCCTAAACTCTATGGTGTTGCCAGGATAACAGCTGGATGGGAGTGGAGCTGAAGTTTGGGTCAACTAAGTAGATGGACAGCAGCTCAAGTCCAGGTTGGTGTCCTGGGTTTGGCTGGTCTACTCCACTGGCAGTGCTCCAGAATGTTCCAGGACACCCCAGAACAGGCACAGTATATGAAAATTCCATATCCCCTATGAAAATAAGCTAGATAGGTTAGAACTCTTCAGCTTGAAGAAGAAACAACAGAGGGGATAAGATAGAAATTTATAAAATCATAAGTGGTATGGAACAAGTAAATAGGGAACTGTTATTTATCATCTCAGATACTACTAGAACTAGGGGACACCCTATGAAAGTAACAAGTAGCAGATTTAAAACAAATAAAAGCAAGTGTTTGTTTTTTCACTCAACACAATTAAGCTGTGGAATTTGCTGCCAGAAAATGTGGTCAAGGCCAGTAGTATAGCTAAGTTTAAAGAAGGATTTGACACATTTCTGGAGGATAGGTCTGTAACACGGTAGCACTTGTACATAGTAAGTCTCTGCAGGATTGGGGCCCAAATAAATAGTCTCAATGGGAATTAGCTTTATGTGCATTAATTTACATTGTCTTCTATCATGTGTCCCTCTCTATATACAGTATCCAATGTCTCTCCAGGTTCCCTGGGTCAAACAGCCCCTTGTATTCCTCATCAAAACCCCTTATTGGCACACTTTGTATCTCACTGTCCAAATACCCCAGCCCTCTGATTTTATCCCTCCAGGGCAAGCAAACCCATGTGCTGGCCTCTCTGCTCTTGGCAGGAACATTCACAGTGTGCTGCTTTCTCAGTCTCTCCATTCCCCAGGCAACCCCTGTTTACCCCTACAAGGCTACAATTCCAGAGCAGAGTTCTCCTTCTGGCTCCCTGCTCTCCTAGCAGCCCCATTCACACTGAAGTCTCCAGGCTGACCTCACCCATGCCTTTATACAGGTGTACCTGTACAGGTGGCCATACCTCCCCTTTAAAAGAGGACATTTATAAAAAATACATGGTGCAGTGATGAACTGTAGTGGTGGAACTCCAGAGAAATTATCGGTTACCTGTTTTATCAGTATCGGATTCATTCGACATTGGATTTATCGGTATCGGTATATTGTTTTTTTAACATTGCCAATTTTCTCAGTTCTTTAACATTGCGCCCATTGTTAAATGGCATAGATGTTAAAAATCCAAGAGAAACCAGCAATGTTAAAAAAACAGTATACCGATAAGGACAATAATTGGTATTATTGGATTAATCTGATATTGACAATTATCAATATTATCAGCTTAATCCGATACCGATAGTCCCACCCATACTGAATTGGTTCTAGTGCACCCCTGCACCATGTATTTTTCATAAGCGTCTTCTTTTAAAGGGGAGGTATGGCCACCCTATACAGGTGTACTCATCAGCAACCATTTTGTGCTCAGACAGCTGTCATTTTAGCTCCTTAAAAGGCATATAATCCCTTGAGGCATTATCCTGTCATACTTCTCACCTTTAAACCAGAAATGGGTACTAACCCCATTAGCCCCGTCTGTCCTTTCCAACCACATTTCACATATTCAGCAATAATAGTCTCAATTATATTTTCATTGGGCTCTCAGCCCTACTGCACTCAATCTGACAAGCCCCTGTCCCATCAGGTGGGAGTTTTACAGAGCTCTCAGCTCTGATACAACCATCTTGGCAGACCCTTGTCTGGCCAGGAGGGTTCCACTGGCCTCCAGTACTAACCCTTTTTAGCCAGCTCATGCCTCAGGCTGTTATTACTGAATTGTCTGGCCACTTAGCCCTGGGTTTGGGGTGTCCCACTCAAAGTCAACCCAGCCCTTTTACAACATATAGACTCCCAGTCTATGGGTCTCTGGGGATTCCCACTCTACCCGGATCTTGTCCATCCCAGGACTAGGCACGGAGCCTTTATGTTAACTCCATATTCATTTGTAGGGTTCTCTCTCTTGGGATTTGGGAAGTGACCAATCCCTCACAATCTATGTAGGGGCTCACAGATCCATAGACTCTCTTGCCTTTTACCCTTACAGGCTGTTTCTTCTGACTCTTTTAATTTTCACACTTCCTGAGAGCATCCCCCAACTCAGCCACTTCCCTTTGGAGAGACATCTTTTGTTTTATGTGGTCTCTATGATTTATCAATGTTACCTCTAGCCATCTCCCCATTAACTCCATCCAGGAGGCTTGAGCCACTCTACCTTTCTCCTCACGGTTCTCATGCTTATTTTCTTTTCCAAGGACTCTGTCCTTCAGCAGACTCTCCATCTGTTCGCTCTCTTGCTTTCTGTGGGGGTCTCATCCCCTTTCTCTGGGTCTTCTTCTCTGTACAACCCCCTTTCAGGTGTCCTTCTCCATGGCATACCCAACACACTCTTGGCTTCCTTACCTGGCTACACCCTTGCTCTGGGTCAGCCAAAGCCAATACCTTGACTTTGTCTCTTTCTGGGTTTCTCTCTCCAGGGCAAGCAACCCCTGTGCGCTTGGCCTCTTTATTCTCAGCAGGAACATTGTGTGTTGCTTTCCCAGTCCCGCCATTCCCCAGGTGACCCATTTACCCCCACAAGTCATCCAGCTTTACTCTGCTTCCCCAGCACTTTCTCACAATTCTATAGCAGAGTTCTCCCACTGGCTCCCTGTTCTGCTAGCAGTTCCACTCACACTGAAGTCCCCAGGCTAGCCTCAGCCACACCTTTATACAGGTGTACTCATCAACAGCTATTTTGTGCTCTGACAGCAGCCATTTTAGCTCCCTTAAAGGCATATAATCCCTTGTGGCATTATCCTGCCGCAAGGTCCATTAGAAGTTATTAGGTAGGTAGGTTTGGGAAAACATAACCTCTTACTCCCAGGAGCTGAGAGTGAATAACAAGGAACAAATTGCCCCAAATTGATTGAGATTGGTCACTCTCTGAGACAGGTAATGGGCTCAAAGAACCATTGGTCTGACCCAGTATGGCACTACTTATGTTCTTATGTTGTAATTAACTAATAAGAAAATGTTCTCTTCAGTGAGATAAATTTTGATTTTGCAATAAAAAATAAAAAAAATTAAATGATAAGACCTGTCTATGCCATTTTCAGAATGTGGCTGATGTTGTGAATTTGTCCTGGGCTGCTTGAGTCTGGCAGGATTTATACTAGTTCACAAGTAGATATCTTTACTAGGTATATTATTGGATCATGCACATCACAATGACTAAAAATGTAGTTATATATTAATAATTCTAATAAAATATTAAATATATTTGTAATCAACACAATGGACTTCATTATCTGAATATTGATTGGGTGAATGTTTCCTCGAGGTGGGACATGGAAATCAAATTTCTGGATGCCATAAATGGTTCTGGAACCAATGAGAGGAGGAGCTATTCTAGATCTAGTCCTGAGTGGCACACAGGACCTGGTGCAAGGAACAACTCTGGTGGAGCCACTAGGCAATTGCGATCATAATATGATTGCATTTGATATAATTTCTGGAGGGAGAAAGACAAACAAAAGTACAGCAGCAGCATTTAACTTTAAAAAGGTAGACTCTGACAAAATGAGGAAATTTGTTAAAAAGACACTTAAAAGCACAGTTGCAAGGGCTACAAGTTTGCAAGAGGTGTGGAGGCTGTTTAAAAGCACCCTTCTGGAGACCCAGATTAAATGCATCCCGCAAGTTAAAAAATAGAAATAGGAAGACCAAAAGTCTTCCACTATGGCCCTTTTTACACAGACAATCTAACACCCATAAAACGGTTGTTACATATTATTATACATGTTGCAGGGCACCACTGAAGCCAATCACCATGGACCCTGTGCACACATGATGCCTCCACCCAGTTCCTCTGGGTAGAGATGGGTGTTGCCCGGTGGGTGGGGAGCATTTCCATGGGTGGAGATGGGTGGGGGCGTCTGTGTAAATACCACTTTCGGTGGGTGTTGTTGAATGTTTGCTCCTAGCCAATGCCCATCTCCACCCACAACCACCCATGGAGCAATGGACGGTTGCTCCATGGGTGGGTGTGGGTGGAGATGGGTGTTGGCCGGGCTTATGGCTAAATGACTTATGGCTAAATGGGGAGGTGAAGGAGGCCATTAGAGCCAAAAAGGCATCCTTTAAGAAATGGAAGGCTAATCCCAATGACAATAATACCAAAGAGCATAAACACTGGCAGCGTAAATGTAAAGTGTTAATAAGGCAAGCCAAGAGAGATTTTGAAGGGAGGCTTGCTAAAGTGGCAAAAACAAACAACAAAACTTTTTCAAATACATCAGAAGCAAGAAGCCTGCTAGGGAGTCAGTTGGGCCATTAGATGACAAGGGAGTAAAAGGGGCGGTCAGGGAGGATAAGGGTATTGCAGAGAAGCTGAATGAGTTCTTTGCATCGGTCTTCACTGCGGAGGATTTTGGGGAGGTACACATGCCAAAATTGCTTGGTGGGCGAGGAACTGGAAGAGCTGTTACAAATCAATGCGACACTGGAGGATGTTCTAGGGCAAATTGACAAACTGAATACTAACAAGTCACCAGGGCCAGACAGCATTCACCCCAGAGTTCTGAAGGAACTCAAATATGAAATTGCAGACCTACGGTTAGTAATTTGTAACCTGTCACTAAAGTCTGCCACTGTAGCCGAGGACTGAATGGTGGCAAATGTACCCCAATATTTAAAAAGAGATGCAGAGGTGATCCTGGAAACTACAGACCAGTAAGCTTGACATCTGTGCCGGGCAAAATGGTGGAAACCATCATTAAGGACAGAATTACAGGGCATGTTGACAAACATGGCTTAATGGGGAAGAGTCAACATGGAATTAGTAAAGGTAAGTCATGCCTCACTAACCTGTTGGAATTCTTTGAGGATGTAAATAAGCATGTGGAAAAGGGAGACCCAGTAGATACAGTGTGACTGGATTTCTAGAAAGCATTTGATAAGGTCCCTCATGAGAGACTCTTGAGAAAATTAAAATGTCATGGGATAGGTGGTAGTGTCTTACTATGTATCAGAAACTGGTTAAAAGATAGAAAGCAAAGGGTAGGACTAAATGGTCAGTTTTCACAATGGAGAGATGTAAAAAGTGGTGTGCCTCAGGGATCTGCATTGGGACCAGTGCAGTTTAATGTATTCATTAATGATTTGGAAAAGGGTGTTAAGAGTGAGGTGATCAAATTTGCAGATGACACCAAGTTATTCAAGGTAGTTAAAACACAAGCACACTGTGAGGAACTGCAACAGGATCTTCCGACATTGGGTGCCCGGGCATCTAAATGGCAAATGAGATTTAATGTGGACCAGTGCAAAGTGATGCACATAGGAAAAACAAAACAAACTATGCATACACAATGCTGGGTACTAAGCTAGGAGTTACCACTCAGGAAAAGGATCTGGGGCGTGGTTGTGGATAATACAATGAAATCCACAGCACAGTGTGAGGAAGCAGTCAAAAAAGCAAACAGAATGTTAGGAATTATTCAGATTGGGACAGAGAATAAAACTGACGATGTCATAATGCCTCTATACAAATCAATGGTGTGACCGCACCTCAAATATTGTGTGCAGTTCTGGTCACCCCAGCTGAAAAAGACATAGCTGAACTAAAAAAGGTACAGAGAAGGGCAACAAAAATGATCACGGGCATGGAAGGGATCCTGTATGAGCAGAGGCTTGGTAGGTTGGGGCTCTTCCACTTGCAGAAGAGATGACTGAGAGGAGATATGATAGAGGTCTTAAAATCATGAGTGGTGCGGAACTAATAAACGAAGAACATTTATTTACCCTCTCAGCTTGTACTAGAACTAGGGGACACTCCTTGAAACTCATGGGTGGCGAGTTTAAAACAAATAAAAGAAAATATTTTTTCACTCAGTGTATAATAGGGTTGTGGAACCTACTGCCAGAGGCTGTCGTAAGGGCCAGTACTAGGGCTGTAGCGAAAAGTAGCAGCGGTAGCTATTTCCGCTGGAAACAGCATTTCCGCAATTAGTGGTACGGCGTGGCAGAGGCTTTTGTTCCGCAAGTTTCATTCCACTACTTCCACAGTTCCGCTAATTCCATTCTGCTACTTCCACCAGCTTCACAAATAGAGGAAACATGCCATTTTTGCTACTTCCGCCATTCCGCCAGCGCCACAAAATAGCGGAACAGTGGTTTTCTGACAGTTTCCAACAATTCTGCAATTTTTCCGATAGTTTCCGAATTTGCAGAATGCTGGTGGAATTAGCAGAATGTCGACAGAAAAGCCGCAGTGTGGCGCGGGCAATTCAGAAATGGCAGAATGGAATTGCGGCATGGTAAAAGCTGCTGCCGCTTCAGCCCTAGCCAGTACTATAGCGGAGTTTAAAAGAGGTTTGGACAAGTTTCTGGAAGATAGGTCCATTAGCAGCTATTAGTCAGACAGGATCAGGGAACATGATGGGAGCGGGGGGGAAACAACAGGGAATGGATCCCCCTTTGTGACCTCTTGGGTGCTTCTCCAAAGCCACCGTGATTGGCCACTGTCGGAGACAGGATGCTGGGCTAGATGGACCATTGGTCTGACCCAGTGTGGCACTTCTTATGTTCTTATGCTTCGTGTCATACAAGACATACTATTTTATTTATTTATTTATTTCCCACACAGCTTACTATGTAAGGAGAAATTCTTCAAATATTTGGGGTAAGAATTATCACCAAATTCTATTTTAAAACAATCTATCTCTGAAAGGTAAGAAATGTAGAAAGCCTATGTAGAGCTATAACCATAAGTGCGATTAGTATCTCCACGTCCCTTGGTTGCTTGTGGATGGATGGCCAAAGGACCAGTGAGTATATCAGGCGATCTTTTCCACTGACTATAGAGACTCGATTAGTTAGAAAAGAGGAAACACATGATCATAAGTTTTCAATCTTTTTCTACAGCAATCAAAATCTGTTATGTTGTGTATATTATTATTAACAGACACTCTGCACACTCCAAGTACATGCTGTGCCTACTAAATGTGCTATTGGGTTGAAATTTTTATTATTAAAATGTCACTAGTTTTTGTTATATTTCTATAGTCTTAGTTTCATTTTTGTTTTTACTTTTCTTTTTGATTTCCATTGGTTTCAATGGGAAACATTTTTGGCTGTAATATTTTCATTTTTAATTTTAATTTTATGAAAATTGGTAGGATTGTACCCCCAAAGCAAGGCATAATCAGTGACACATTTCAGAATGAATGGTTAAAGGGATACAATTTTATAAGCAGTTGAAATTTGTTATTTTACAACATTTTGTGTACACATTCCAGACTGTAGCGTCTTTATCTCCCATATGATTCAGATGTAACTTGGCAAATTTCAACCATTCCCCAAGAGTACTAAACAGTTAAATTTTCATAAGAAGTGGATAAAGGGTCGCAATGTTATAAGCAATTTACTTTTAAATGCATTTCTGACTAACAACTTCATATTCCATCCAGTTTACATGAACGTTTTTATAATTGAATCTCTGACCTTTTGGAGCATCTCTGCCAAATATCAGAATAAATGGTCCCAGTGTCATAAGCCTGCTCATCATCTGGAGAGTATAAGCCTATGCCAGGGATTCTGTTATGTTTGTCACTCGTACAAGATGTGTTTGTGATGCCAATTGGTGAGCAGAAATGTCACCCATATATCATTATGTGCTGTGAGCACCACAACCCCTTTCTCTCACTTTTTACTGGGAAGTTGGAATCATCTGCTTCGGAAAGATACAATAAGGGATTCTCTTACATCCTCTGTCACAGTGCTGCAGGATGTAATTGTGATGACAACTGGCCAGTCTGGATGTGTGAACCATGTCTCCTGATTTCTGGGATGCTTCCCCTTGCTGTCTGCCTTGTTCCCTGAAGTCCCAGTTATGTCCCTTCTGTGTCTACCTCAGAGTCACCCAGGACTGGTCCTGGAAAGCTGGAAGCATGCAGTAAGAGAGGCAATTACAGCTCTGTCCCAGCCAGGGTGTTTTTGAAACATCAAAGCAATTGGCCAAAGGAAATGTCTGTTATCTGTGCTGTTTGGCACAGGCTTCATTCTGGGTAGACACCCCAGGTGTGTGAGGGTATCCATCAATTTGCAGAGAATGCCCCAGGAGGGGGCAGGAGGAGGTTGGGTAGCACCACAGGTGCATGGGTATTGAATGAATGTAGCTAACTGAACTCTTGCAATAAGCTCTAGCACACACACATGCACATAAAAAACCTGCCAGCAAATTATGAGAAAACGCTCAGATCAAAGCCAGAACTAACCACAAACAAAGAGCAGGCCCAAATAACAGCAGGTTATATCTACCTTCTGTGCCCACCTTCAGGTCACCACTGATTGGTCTTCCTGTAAAGGTGGAAGGATGCAATAATTGGCCAGTGAACGTGTCTGTCAGTCTGTTAGGCTGCTCCCCCTCCCTTATACAGCCCCTTCCCCCCCTGCCATGTCTGTGTCTGAATGGCACTGCATTTGCTATTTACCTGAATAACAAAAGTATTCAAGGGAGAAACTTCAATTGCTTATAAAATTTGGACCCTTTATCTAACCTTTCTACATTTTGGCAGAGATGATCTGAAAAGTCTGAGATAAAATCTTGCCAAATTCCATGTAAAATGAGTTGAATACAAAGTCATTACAGTCACAAGTGCATTTAAAAGTAAATCCCGTATGAGAGAAAGATTTAATATATATTAGGCAAAAGTGGGGGCCGATAGACGTAGCTAATGTTAACAACAGAAGGGGATTTTCCCTATAAAGGAAATGATATGATACACGATACAAATTTTTAAAGCTTTTTTCTTTCTTAATACTGTAAATAATGTTATGTTTTTTCATTTGGTTTGAATTATGGTTGTTTATGTTAAAATATTGTTATGACGTGAATATTAAAAATAATTAAAAAGTAAATCGCTTATAACATAAAGACCATTTATCCAATCCTTCTGGAATTTGGCAGAGGAAGTAAATTTGGCAGAGCAGTATAATCTTGCCAAGTTTCATTCAAATCAGATGGGAGACAAAGACTTTACACAGTAAGGAATGTGTATACAGATTTTTGTAAAATAATGAATTTCAACCCCTTATAAAATCGGATCCTTATATTCAATCTTTCTGACATTTGGCACACATAATTCACTCCATTGGGGGTATAGTCCTGCCATGTTTAAACAAAAGTGGGTAATAAATAAAAACGTTACACCCAAAAATGTGGGTTTTAGGGTTTTCCTATTAATTAGTAATAACAAAATGATTGTTTCATTTTTTCAATATGTTAATTCATTTTCATTATTCAATAACAAAAATGAAAAAAATCCCTATTTCACTTTCATTATTATACTAATAAAAATGAAATGCACACCCCTATTGTTCATTATTTGGTACTTAGTTAATTTAGTTACTTAGTTAACAGTAATACTGTGTGTGCAGTACTATATAGTACTATTCATTGATAAATATTTATTTATTTATTTATTTATCCATTCAAATTTTTAACCCAAAAGGAAGGTTAGGTTGCAGCATCATGTGTGTGTATAAATAAAACTGTAAATATATAGCTATATAAAAATTAGGGCTGCTGCAAGATCTCACAAAAGCCACAAATCTCATCTCAGATAAACCAAGAACTGGGACTGTCTCACTGAGTTCTCAACGAAAAAATAAAAAATAACTTTTAAAAAAAAGTTTCACACATATGCAAAATAGCTGCTGGACTGTTTTGCACCTGTGCAAAACAGCTACCATCCTTAACCAAAATGGTAACAATAGCATCACCACCATTTTAGTTAAGGACAGTAGCCATTTGTGCATTACAGTAATCCAGCCTTGAGGTGATGAAAGCATGGACGACAGCAGCCAGATCTGAGTCCAAAAGAAAAGGCTGCAGCCTCCTCACCAGATGGAGTTGGTGAAAAGCGCTCCTGGCTACAGCTGCAACCTGGTAATCCAGAAACACTCCTAGGCTGTGAACCCAATTACAGACCCCATCAATAAGAGGAGTCCCAATCCCCTCCAGGGCACAAGACCAGCCACTTATCATCACTTCAATCTTGTCAGAATTCAGCTTCAGTCGACTCACGCTCATTCAATCTCCCACTGTAGCCAGGCAACAGGTAAGCACAAAGAATGCCAGACCTGGGTCAGATAAAAGGAGAGGCAGAGTTGGGTGTCATCAGCATACTGATGGAACCACACCCCAAACCTCCGAATGACCCTGCTCAGCTGCTGTATATACATGTTGAACAAGAAGGAGAACAGAATAGAAACCTCCGCACCAGATGGAGTTGGTGAAAAGCATTCCTGGCCAAAGCTGCAACCTGGTAATCTAGGTGCAGCAAAGGATCCAGAAGTATTACTTGGGAAATCCCAAAGAGATGATGAGCAATTGTCCAACACCACCTGCTGAGACCTCTCAGCTAAGAAAGAGCTAGGGATGTGCAAACACGATTTGGATGTTCGGAGTTCGGCCTGAACTCAGCCAGTTCAGATGTCCAAACTGAACGCCCGAAGCCTCGAACAGTTCGGCCGCGTTCGGATGAGTTCAGGTGCGTTTGGGTGGAGGAAAACTGGCTGGCAGGCCCAGGGAGGGGGGAGGCAGCTGAGGAGCAGACTTCCTGGCTCCAGCGACGGAGAGAGGCTTGGACTATCAGCCAGCCTGTCCAATCACCATCCCTATTTTCCTCAGACCACTGGCTTGGCAGTCTGCGATTGGCCACGGGCTAGGCTGCATAGAGTCAATGGGGCTTGTGGTAAGGTGGGCGCAGCAAGTAACAAAAGTAATTACCCTCCCCCCCCTTCCATATCATTCTGAGCTAGTCACTGATCTTGTCAGCAGGTGTTTTCAGAACTCTCCTTGTCCCAGCAGTTTGTTTTCCTCCCAATCCATTGCCATCCTCCTCCAATTTCACCCATTTCTTTCCACACTTGTACCTCCATAGTTTCATTTATTTAGATTAGATTAGATAGATTTAGGTGTTATACCTGGCATCAAGAAGCAGGCACTCCAGCTCCAGGTCCCACTATCAGGGTTCTGGGGCCTAGGTTCTAGGTAGGGAGGGCTGTCGTTCCACTTCATCCAGAAGCTTCCATTCCAGTCCCAGGACCCACCGTCAGGGTTCTGGGGCTGTCATTCCATTCACAGGGAGCTGTCATTCCACCGCATCAAGAAACAGCCAGCCACTCCAGCTCCAGGACCCACCGTCAGGGTTCTGGGGCCTACGTTCCAGGAAGGGAGGGCTGTCGTTCCACTTCACTGTCTACCAATGCTCCACCAATGCGAGCCATTCTATGTTCCAGGCAAGGAGGGCTGTCATTCCACTTCATCCAGTGGCCTTTGTTGGCCTTTGTTCCAAGCAGGGAGTGCTGTCCATCCACGTCATCGAGAAGCTGCCACTCCGCTCCAGGATCCACCATCAGGGTTCTGGGGCCTATGTTCCAGGCAGGGAGGGCTGTTGTTCTACTTCACTGTCTGCCAATGCTCCACTGATGCCAGCCAGCCTATATTCCAGGCAGGGAGGGCTGTCATTCCACTTCATCCAGAAGATGCCACTCTAATCCCAGGACCCACCGTCAGGGATCTGGGGCCGTCATTCTGCTCACAGGGAGTCATCATCCCACCACATCAAGAAACAGCCAGCCACTCCAGTTCCAGGACACACCATCAGGGTTCTGGGGCCTATGTTCCAGGCAGGGATGACTGTTGTTGCACTTCACTGTCTTCCAATACTCCACCAATGCCATCTAGCCTGCAATGCCCGGCCAAGTAGGGGTTCCAGCCACCAATCCCTGGCCCGGCCTCTGCCGCTGATGCTTCCACTGGTTCTCAGACAGCCAGGCATGCCCCCACGGGCACCCCTGGGGGCCAAGCACCAAGTCTGCCTGCCCGGGAAACCCGGGGTGCCAATCCCCAAGCCCCTCCTGTCTCTGATGCTGCTGCCGTGTCTCCGACAACCTGTCATGCCCCCATGGGCACCCCTGGCACACCCCAAGCCTGTGCCATGGCTGAATGTTTTGAACGTTTGAGAGGGTCCGAACTCTGGGGGACCAAACTCATGAACCCGAATTAAGTTTTTAGTCCAAACACCCGAACGTCCGAATATCTGAATTCCAGTCTCCTCGCACATTCCTCGAAAGAGCAGAACCACTCAAGAACAGTAGTCTTGAGCCACTCCAGCCAGGTCAAACAGGCAAGTCAACACCACCTCATGATAAACAGTATCAAAAGCTGCTGAAAGATCTAATAAAATCAACAGAGTAGAATTTCCCCAGCCTAACTCCAGATGAAGACATTGATCAAGACCACAAGCGCAGTCTCCATGCCATGCCCAGGACAAAAAACATACTTCAAAGGGTCCAGGAATCTGACAGCATCCAGATGTGCCTAAAGCTGATGAGCGACTGCCCGTTCAATAACCTTCCCTAAAAAGGGAAGATTAGAGACAGGCCGATATCTGGCAGGGGAATCAACGTCCAGTGCTGGCTTCTAAATCAGAGACTGAACAAAGCAGCTCAGCACTCTGCCCTCTTGAAGGGAGGCATTATTCATCCCAGCCAGCAATGTCTCCAACGTCTCCCGGCTGACTTTCACCAGCCAGGATGGGCATGGATCTAATTCACAACATGAGTTAAATAGAAGTTACATAAGAACATACGTTAAGTGACTTTTCCACAAAGAGGGAGTTGATAGCAGAGCCAGCAACAACACTCAGAGGGCTTAATTCACTGTTGCCTGTTTTCTGTTTACTTAGAGACACCAGTGCAAGATGAGAACACAAACTCCTGGACACCCTAGGAAATTGCAGTACCACCATCTTGGCTAATAATGTTTGGTGGCCCTACCTTATTCACCTTTTTTCTAATAACACATTAGATTTATTTATTAGCACATAGTCCAGAATTCTTATTCACAACTTTAAGCACGAAATGGTGTTTCCTTCCTGTCCTACAAAAGTCTACCCCACACCCCTGAGTTTTACAAAATTAGAATTCTAGCTAAAAGTTGCACTAGCTTAGTAAAATTTATTTCCCCTCAGTGACACTTTGGGGTGAGTAGGAGTTTTGCAATTGATTTTACTAGGGATGGCTGAATCATCAGGTTTGCAATGAATCTCTGCACTTTAATCTTTCAAGTAGAGGTGTTTATGTCATTGTCGTTATTACAATAATGATAATGAAACTTGTTGTTTCATTATCATTATTGAAATAATGAAAACAACAAATAATAATAATGAAAATAGAAATGAAAACGTCATTGTGTTTTTGAAATAACAGAAAAACGTATTTCTGGATATACTTTTTTAGTTTCTTATTAAATTATGATGAAACTTGGAGTGATTGTACCTCCAATAGAGGGTACTATGTGTACCAAAAATGATTAGATAAAGGCAACCAATTTCAGAAGCAATTGAAAGTTTTGATTTTTACAAAAGCTCCATACACATTCTTGGCTACAACTTCTTTATATTCCGTTTAATTTGCATGAAACATGGGAATATTATGTCCCTCCATAAGATTAACACTCTTGCCAATTTTCAGAAAGATTGAATGAAGGGTCCTGATGGTATGAGACATTAACTTGACAATACATTTTCAGCTGTAACATTTGTATATTTCATTCTGCTTACAAGATATTTGGCAGGAATGTATCACATATGTTCCCTGGTGTCTCTGCCAAACTAAAGACCCATTTGATAAAGGGAACCAATTTTATAAGCAATTGTTGTTGTCCCTGTGAAGACCATTAATCAGATAAATAGCAGCACATGCAGTGCCACCCAGAGATTGTAGGAGGAAGGATGTGGAGCAACCCAAAAGACTGACAGACACATTCACTGGCCAATTACTGCATGCTTCTAGCTTTACAGGACCAATTGGTAGTGGCTTCGAGGAAGGCATAGGAGGCGGCCCTGAGGCGAGCATAAGGGACATAACTGGGACTTTGGGGATAGCATCCCAACAATAAGGAAACATAGTTTACACATCCAGGCTGGCTGGCCAATTATCATCACAATCGCATCCTGCAGCACTGTGATAGAGGACATAAGAGAATTTCTATTGGCTCTTTCATAAACAGGTGCTTCTGACTTCCCAGGAACAAGTGGGGGAGAGATGTTGGGATGGTCACAGCACAGAATGAGGATACTTGGTTGACATTTCTGCTGGCCAATTGACATCACAAACCGATTTTATACCACAGTGACATGTAAGAGAATCCCTGGCATAAACTCCTTCTCGGCATATGCTGTGCAGGCAAATAAAATTGGGACCCTTTATTACATATTTCTGATATTTGGCAGAAATGACCGTGAAAATATTTCATGTACACTCGTTGGACTACAAAGATGTTACAGTCAGATATACATTTATATATTAATTGCTTATACCACCATAACCCTTTAGCCAATCATTGTAAAAGTTGGCAGAGATAGTAAATATGGGAAGGGGTATAAATGTGCCAAGTTTCATCTACATTAAATGTGAAGCAAAGAAGTTACAGCTAAGAATGTTTATGAAGATTTTTGCAAAATAAAATAATTCAACTGCTTCTAAAATTGTACTAATTTATTCTAAAATTGCATTACTTTATCCAATCTTTTTGGATTTGGTACACATATTGATTTCCATTTGAGGTATAGTCACCCGATGTTTCAGCCACATATAGTGAAAACAAAAAAAGTTACAGTCAAAAATGTGTTTTCCATTGAAACCAATAGAAAACAAAAATGAAAGCAAAAAGGAAAAAGACAATTTGATATTTATGAAAATGACAGATTTCAATAATGAAAATGAAAAATGAAAATGAAAACGACATGGGCCCCTGACGCACACCTCTACTTTCAAGACCGGATGCTGCCCTAAATCCTCATACACAGCTCCATCAGTGATATCAAACAGTATATGGACCTTGATAACTTGGTGGATTCAGTTTGATATGGGAAGAATTAAATGAAATTCAGAACACTAAAGCTTTCTTTAAAAAATCTCATAGTTTCAGGAGTAGGTTTGGGTCTAGAAATAATTTATGGAATGTAGGGTATTTTCATCCAGGCAGTTATTGTGGGCTTCGCCCATTACTCAGCTAGACGTTCAGAAATTCAGAAAATAAAATTCAGATTTTTCCTTTTGATTTTAAGGTGATTAAATATGGGTGGTTTTTTGAGCCCTATTCATCTTAGAATAAAAATAGCAGTGTGTTGTTTTTGCTCATATTGGATCAGTTGCATTTTCTATTTCTAACTTACACTGTTCTATATAGAAGATGTTTTGGGAGAATGATGTCATCAACCCAGGGAACTGAAAGGAACCTAGGGTCACTCAGAAAGAGGCACAACATGTTACTGAATCCTGCCCTGCGATCCATCTCTTCAATGTGTGAAAACAGACATGACAGTAGCCCACTTTAACCTGATCAGACCAAATGTTCAACGGGGCTGTGGTGAGCGTGCTCTTCCAGGCCTCACCAAGCAGCTGCTGGGGGGCAAAGAGTGCACCCTCTTCTGGCCCAAGTATGTACATCAAACAGTTGATGGAGACCCTGAGGATCATCCCCATCAGCTGTTTGGTGTGTGCCCTCCAGCCAGGTGAGGATGCATCTCTGGGCCCGCAACAGCTGTTCGGTGGCAGCTCTTCCAGGGACTCTGATTCAGCTGAGCAGCAAAGGCCCAGAAGTCATGTCCCAATCAACAGGACCGGTGATACCATTAGGCTGCTCAGGCGGTCTCCTAGGGCGCCAACGTGAAGGGGGCTCCCAGGAGGCTCTTTTGCTCCCAGGAGGCTCCTGATCAAGCGTCCGGGTTGTCACCATCAGTGATAAGCTCTGCATTTGATGGTACAGGAAAGGTGTCCCCTTCAACTTGTTACCCTAGGTGGCCTTGGCAATAAGCTCTGTTCTGGATTGGGGGTGGGAGTGGTGCCCCCTAGGTGGATCCACCTCTGATGTAGCTTCCACTGACATCTCTTCTGCTCCTGATCCAGCTATTGCTGCCACTTCTCCTGAAAGTTGAAGGGGTGCCTCTCCTGTCCCTGAGCCAGCTGCCACTGCTGGTATACTCGGGGCCAAGAGGAAGGCGGGAGCAGGGCTACCAACCCCTCAGTGCACGAGAATCAGGCTGTGCATGTGCGTGTTGTGCACTAACTGTGTGCACATGGGGGTTGTGCATAACATGAGTGTGGGTTGCATGTGAGGTCCACAATATGTGCACAGATGACACAAGGGGCACATGTGCAGGGGTTTGCCTAGGGCAACAAAGGTTTTTGCACCAGTCCTGCATGTGTACAGCTCCTCAGGACAACACAGGGTGTGGAGGGACCTGTGATGGCAACCCCCACACCCAGGTTACGGGGGGAAGGCTGCTTTTGTGAACAGCCCTCCCTGCCAACCCTAGGTGGCTACAGTGACCCACCAGGAAGGCACCTCACTGCTATCACATCTGTTTTCACCCTTTGACTTTGCTTATTCAATTACTACAGGTCGGTAGAGCATGCCTGTCAGTGCGTGGGCAAACTGAAGCATGCATGCAGCACCTTTTCAGACATCATCTGTGACTGCATTCTTCAAGATGCCCGCACTTGTAAGTGCTGTTTTAAACTACATCTGAATGAGCCCTAAGAAAGGCCAATATCTTCCAGAAAATCTGAAATTGGAAAACGGTGCATTTAAAAATCAAAGTTCATTTAGAAAAAAGAAAGAAATCCATTTTTTAGTCCATTGCTTTGTCGTCTTTTCTCTGTGGAACATTTAGAAGTTAGAGCATACAATATAGGCATTGTTTTTCCTTCAGACAACAGTAGAAATATCCAGGATGTGCAAAAACATAAAATATGGAGCTGCTGACTACAGATCACCAAACCAGCTGAATACACAGGCAGACAAACTTCTCCAAAAGCATCCCCTATGGACTTAATGCTGCAAGGCGGTGAGAGCCCTCATCTCTGATTGACTGCAATAGCGAGTGGAGAGAAGAGAAAATGTTGCAGGATGGGCTCTGCAACTTAGAAGATTGGGCCCCAGAGATAATGTTAATAGTACAGATGTGCAATACAAATAAAACTCCTATTGTACTACAGAGGAATTGTCACACTGGACCAAACCATTCATATGGCAGCCAATACTTAATGCTTGAGAGGAAGATGAAATCCCCCTCCAGTAACACACCCAATCATTTGTGCACACAGTCAAGTATTGTTAGGGTTGAAACGAAATATCTTTAAACAATTAGCAAAAAAAAAGATAGGCATTTTAACATCAATTTATTGACATTTTGGACTGTCTTTTAAGTGGCCGCATGTGGATTATAGAAACCCTTTTTGCTTCTGGTCTGATTGCCCCTAGAATATTGCATTAATTCCTGGAAACCACATAAAAGATATCTAAAAACTAAGAGAAGTTTAGAGAAAAGGAAAAAAATGATTAAGAGGCCATGAAATGAATCATTGAGGTTACTTACGGGTGTGTAGGTCAGAGCTGGGAAACCTCAGGCCTGGGGGGAAAATGCATCCCATGGCTAGTTTTTATTTGGGAGTGGGTAATTTGTATACCACTGCCTGCTGCCTTTCGCGGATGTGGCGGTTTGCCTGCTCCCGACCCACTGATGAAAAATAACAAAACAGGACTGTTTCGAGGACCTGTAATTAGAATGAGTAGTTTTTATTTGGCCCTTTTTTTGGTTCCTAAATCTGGCCTCTCAGTGCATACCCCCAAGCACTGAAAGACTGGGCTCAGGGTAGGGGAACAGAAATGAAGGTATGCACACAAGAATGTGTGTGTGTGGGGGGGGCATATACAAGACATAGATCCATGATTTGGACCCTACTCTTCCTGAGTGCACCTCTTAAGCACCCGCACCACTGGCAAGGGGTGGGGTCCTGGGTGGGGCATGGGGTTGTGATCAGAGCGGGCTGGCATGGGGGGGGGTTGGTCTGCCTGTCCGTGTGTCCCCAGGCTGGAACACAGGCAGGCCTGCCCACCAGCCTGTCTGAACACACCCGGAGGAAAACTAGTCCATGGGTGTGCGCAGTTCCGGTGTGGGTCACCCACATACCTGCTCCAGGGCTTCATCTAAATTAGAGATATGTCAGATTAAGAGAACACAGGAGGGGAAATGGTGGAGGAAGAGGTCTACTGTAATATTAATATTACATGATTGATAATTGCTGGTGGCACATCTGTAATAACCAAAACTAGATTAGAGAGCTTTATAGGGAAGTTTCTACTGTGTAAGTCACTATGCATTAGGATAGCATACATGACATATACTAGTAATATACCCCAAACTCCAACTAGGTGTTAGTGCCTTATCTTCTTCCCTTCTTAAAAGGTTTAGGGAAAAAAAAGAAAAACATTCCCTAGTTCCTCTCAGAATCATTGCTACAATTCAATTACAAGAATTTCTGAAGGAAGATCAAAGAGGGTCTTTTAAATGTCAAACCTAAACATCCAGATAGAATGTCATTTCATTGGATTTATTTTCACCACACATCAGAGTCGTGCCTCATTTTGTATGCTTCTTTCATTGCCCACATAGAAGCTAAATAGTTAGAGTTAAATATCCTGATATTTTGTTTAAATAGGCAAATAACTAAAGTCCAAAAACACCACTTAAAGTCTACCTCCTTTGGGAAGAAAGCCTCCCATGTTGCCACTAAGTCGACAGGAGAAAACATGCCATTTGCTTCAGAGAGCTATCTAAGCTTCATGCCAGGCCTGTGAAATTTGCAGATTCTGTACATTCTGGTAGCGGGTGCTTCCCATCCCCTTGTCATAAGTTTTGAAATCAGCTCTGGAAGATCATACAGGTACTTTAGTCACATATATATTACTTGAAATTATTATTTTACTCATCATGTTTTAATGTGATATTTTATTTCTCCAATGGAAGCAGCACTCATTTCTTGTTTCAGGCCTAGCAACAAATTCACAAGTTATTATGTGTAAGTAAAAGTAGGTAGCACTGTAAGGTATCAGAAGTAAGAAAAAAGACATACGAGTCCAAATCAAAAAGATGCTTTCAACAAAGCATCCTAAATGTGTACAGCTATTCCAGATGGTTTCTTGAGAGGAAACAAAACATACAGCGATTGTTAGCAGATTGATGATATAAGATGAAAACAGATGGGGGAGAAAGTCGAGAGGCACTGAATCTATGTGGCACCTGTAGGCTTCAAGGTTAGGCTGAATACCCAAGGGATGAGATTCCAAAGTGTGGCTCATCCATCAGATACCTGCAAAACTACCAAATAAACCCATGAGTAGGGAAAATAATAAAATAACATTCAAGAGCCAAATGGAAATGGACTTAAGGTATGTCCAGTAATCAAACATATGGAAGAATATGGTACATAATACATGGGTATTCACTTTCTTGTAAATGACAGAGATAATGTATGGGTGTTTTTAAAGGAGACACCCCCATGTATGGACGCTCACCATCCATGTGGAGGAGGTTTTATATGGGTGCATGTGGGTGTGAGCACTCATGGACCATGCATCGCCCACCCAGTCCACACATGGGGCGCTCAGGGAAAAGCCAGAGTGCCCCATGCAGGGATGGGCTGGGTGTTGCGTAGACAGGGAGGCCTTTTGTTTGAAGCACTCATGTACACATGACGCCCCCACACCCGCCTCCCACACCAATCACAGACCCCCCCACCCCGTCTCATTTAAAAACACTCTATAATAGTTTGATGTCTTCGTTCACAGTCCTATTGTCCTATTTATACTGTGAAAATAGAAAATTCTTCAATAGTCCCATTTGTGTGCTTTGTTCTCTAAAAAAATTCTCATTTAAGCTAGCAATGCTATTCCATAGCAATAGTCACTGCCCTACATTTATGGTGGTAAGAAGTAGCATCATTGTTAGTCAGGGCTCCGAAACAGCTATCCAAACCTGAATTTGAGACTGCACTCTAGCAGTGTGTTACAGCAATGTTTGTATTAGCGACTTAGCGTTGTTTTTAGTAATGCTGGTAAGGGAAGAGGCATGGTGGGGATGACTTGAATGGAGGTAGGAGTTATACCCCCTGAGGATTTGAAACAAGTTTTGTGTACTGAATAAAATCATACCCCAGTATGTGACTTACACAAATCTAACATGTAAGTCCTACTGTGCAAGTCTGAACGGTGAGAATTTGGATCCCCCAATTCAAACCCCTCAGTGTTCTGGGACAGTGGTGTATCCTCTATCTAGGAAGATACAATGCAGGGTCAAAACACACAGGTGGAAGAATGAAGTGCCATGAGCTGGCACAGAGAAGTAGCTAGCTGAAGATATTCTAGCTGCTACAGCCTCCTTTCTTCCCCCTTCCAGATATGCCTCCCTAGATGCAAATAACAGTAACAATTAGAGGTGTACAATTAGTTTTTGTTTTTATGAAAATGAAAACAAAAACCCCATTTTCGTTTTGACAAAAACAAAAAAATGGTTCTGAAAATTTCAGAATAAAAATGAAAACTTTGCGTTGGGGAATGAAACTTTTGGGACATAAATTTCAGGTTATAACCTCTTTATTTTTCCTCCAATTTGCATGACATTTGGAAAGATTGTACCTGTCACCAAAGGGATCATCTGTGTCAAATATCAGAAGGATTGGATAAAGGGTTCCAATTTTGTAAGCATCATGAATTGTGCATGCATTTCTGGTTGTAATATTTTTGCTTCCCATCCACTGTGGACGCAGTTTGAAAAGATTGTACCCCTCACCCAAGGGACAATTCCTACCAAATTTCAGAAAGATTGGATAAAACTTCCTGATTTCATAAGCAATTGAACTTTTGTGATTTTAAGAGAAGTTGTGTATTAATACTAGTCCTGAAAGTTTTGGGACAAAAATGAAAATTTCAGGACATAACCAGACTTCAGATAGCACAGCAGATGGGCAGGGGGAAGCAGACCATAAATCAAGAGACATGATTGACCAATCTAGGCTGGCCAACTGGTATCTCAAACACATCCTGCAGCACTGTGGCAGAGTACGTGAGAATCCCTTATTGGCTCTTTCCTAAGCAGATGCTTCCAAATTCCCATTAAAAAGCAGGGAAGTTGGGATTGGCACATCACAGAATGAGGATACATGATTGATATTTCTACTGGTAAAATGGCATCACAAACCCATCCTGTATCACTGTGACAAACATAAGAGAATCCCTTGTGTAGGCTCATTCTCTGGAGATGCTGTCCAAGCTTCCAACTTGCCAGTCTCCAATCACTGCAATCAGGGAGGCTTGGGGTGGGAGCTGGGGGACAAACATAGGCTTCTGTCAAGCAGCACAGCACCCACCATGGTTAGATTTTGTGTGGCTCATAGGCTGGCTCAGTGCTCTGTGTGTGTGTGTGTGTGTGTGTGTGTGTGTGTGTGTGTGATGCAGTCTTAAGCATCACTGCAAGTACTCATAAAAGCAGAACTCTGTACCTACTCTCTCCCATGTATGCCCCCACAGACTTTGGGGTGCCAATGACTGAAGCCTGGGTCAGTGCCAGTGCCTCTAGCACCTGCCCCTCCTCTGCTTTGCTACCTCCTTCTGTCTTCTTCACCATCTATACAAGTTCAAAAAAAAAATCAGATCTCTGCATCTAGTAAAACCTGTATAATTTAAACAGAGGCAACACCTGCAAGTGATTTAAAGAAATTATTTTAACTTCTGTTAAAAATCACAAAATGTACATTGCTTATAAAATTGGGACCCTTTATCCAATCTTTCTGAAAGTTAGCAGGGATGATTCCTTTGATGAGGGGAACAGTCTGTTCAAATGTATCCACATTGGATAAAAAATAAATACAACACAGCTGGAAATGTGTGTTCAAACCCTGAAACATAGATTGCCTGTAGGATTGGGACCCGTTATCCAGTCTTTATTAAAGTTGGCATTGATAATCTTTTTGATATGGGGTAAAAACTCCAAATTTCATGGAAATTGGATAAAAAATTCGTACGTTGCAGACAGACATCCATTTCCCATTGAAACCAATGCAGAACTAAAATCAAACAAAAAAAAGAATGCTATTTTAATAATGAAAACAAATATAAAAGCAAAACCAAAAAAATGTTTTGTGCACATCCCTAGAAACAATGGATTCTCCTTCACCTCCATCTTTATTGCTTGGTCAGGTTTGTGCTGCAGCCACTGCTTCCTCCAGTCCTCTCCTGTCCTGGGAGCCATGCAAGGAAGACTGAATAGCACATCTTGGAATGAGCTTTCAACAATTCCACACTACCATAATTCTGGATTAACAGGTTTCCCAGAAATTGTACAGAACTCTGAGCTTCAACTATAGTAGGAGAGTATGGGTGCTGCTAATTAGATGCTACCTCACATTTGCCTCTTGTAACCCCAGATTCACCTGTCTGTTAGAATGATGGCCCCAGATGTTTGCCCCCTCGGATGCTCCAGGGCAGTCACACACCACGTTATCCCTGGGAATGTGGAGCATGCAGCATGGGTTAACCTGGCCCAACTAGTGGCAATGCACTTCCCTGGGGCAGCCCACTGTCTGTTGGGGGGGGGCACAGAGTGGCCCGCATTTACCACCAAAGAGTCACAGTCACAGCCTAGAGAAGTCACAGAAGTGACAGCAACTCTATTGGGGTGGTGGGGGTGTGCGGATGGACCACAGCTGAGGCAGCTGTGAATGGGGCCTGGGGAGCCGCTTTGGGGTCCAGAGGTTTCCCAGCCCATATGTTAACACCATAGGAGTCTCTGTAGTGAGAAAAAGTATGCTCTTGTCAAATTTTTGTAATCCCTTCCACTTCCCATGTTGACTAATTGTAACATGTAAAAGTGGCAGTGATTGAGGTGGAGGGGTGGGAGGGGAGACAAAAGCAAGTCTAAGCAACAAACCTCTACCAAGTTAAGAGTCCGGGCCTGCTCTGACTAAAGTAATTGAGAAGACTCCCAGTAACTTCAATGGGATATGGGGTCTGTGCCCTTACAGCCACACTTCCTTCTGCCAAATCATTGCCTTGTGGGGATGAGTAAATTAAGAAACAATTTTTAAACTAAGAAATGTAGATTTTTGTTTGCAGGATATTCATAAATGTTGAATGTAGCTTATTTCAGTAGCTCATTACTCCCCCTTTTTTTTTTAACCCTTTCTTCACTCATTTAGGGATTTGTAGGAAATGACCAAATAGACCTGAATTTAATCTTATTCCACTTTTACTCTAAGACAATTCTTCTGACTTTAATGACATTTACACACCTATGCAAGTGAAAGCAGGATAAAGCTATAACTGATATTTCTGTTTATTTCTCAAAGGCAACATACATTAATAATTACTCATTTCACATTCATCACCATAATATATGAGCATTTAAGTGAGAGGAGTATTAGGCTCTTCATTTTCTAAGATTAAGTTTTATGCACACTGGTCATTTATTACCAAACACAATGCAGTTAGTTCCTCTCCCAAGCACTTAAATTAGAAGTAATGGGGAAAATATGTTACTACAATGGGTGCTAATAGGGATGGGGCTTTTGGTTTTGGATAGAACTGAAAGTATCTGATAATGACCATTTCAGATTAATCTGAAGTTTTGGTTCTTTTTCAGTATCGGTTGTATTGGAACTTTTGCATTGATTTTGTTTTGTAACATTGCAGTTTGTCCCCATTGACTTCAATGGGAAAACTGCAATGTTAAAAATCCAAAACAAAAATCAGTGAAAAAGTTCCAATACAACCCATACCAAAATACATGAGAACCGAAATTGAAAGTAACCGAAACAGAAATTTTGCCCAGAGTCCCACCCCTAGGTGCTAACGTATGTAATGCTGGTCCAGCCAGGGCATACTATGCCCCCAACTCCTACCTGGCCAGGACAGTGCAGGTGAGCTGGGCAGGAATGTCTGGTCCTGGCCCTGGCTTGTCTGTTTGTGAAGGGTGCTATGGTGCCCAGCTATGGCTGCCCATCATGACGGAGTGACGAGGCAATGTCAGGAACACAGCCAAGTGGCTGCATGTCATCCCTTGCCCTTACCTCCCCTGCTGGAGGAGACCTTGGGAACATTTGTAACCTTACTAACCCATGGCCCGAGCATACCCAACCTGGGAAAGCCCTCCCCCAGGTGAGACAGACATCCCATGATGACATCTGTTTTCACCCATGAATATACTTTGCTGGATGGAATAACTTGAAATACAGTAAATAGAAAATTATTCCAAAAGCTGAAATAGTGAAGAAAGAGATACCCCAGAGGAATGAAGGAAAAAAAAATGTGGGCATATAGATGGACTTTTTTATCTACTTAATTATTATGTAGGTAGTGAAATTGATTATCCTGTTTCAAAATACTGACATTTGTAATTTCACAAAAAACAGAAGCTTAAATTGAAACCTAAAATCTCAAATATCAAGTGTTGACACTGATCCATTGAAGCTCAGAAAGGATTTTCAAGAGTCACACTTTACTAGAGGTTCCTGCATTGTTTCATGGTAAACATACTTAATGGATTGTTTCATGCTAAAGATACTTAAGGGATGTCACTCTTCTCTCTCTAATATCTGCAGAAGTCATTATCAATACACTTGTTGTAGTCTCTCGTAGAAATGA
Organism: Sphenodon punctatus; assembly: GCA_003113815.1. Taxonomy (NCBI): domain Eukaryota; kingdom Metazoa; phylum Chordata; class Lepidosauria; order Sphenodontia; family Sphenodontidae; genus Sphenodon; species Sphenodon punctatus. The sequence continues at coordinate 691,874 of QEPC01013866.1, forward strand.
CAGGCCCCAAGTCCCTATCTCGGCCTTTCTCAAAGTTCCTCCAGTGGCTACGTTTGGCTTGGAGCTTATTCCAAGGCCAGACATAGATATCCTTGAAAGGGTACAAAATTCCTTTCTGTGGTGCCTTTTACAAACTAGTTCAAATACTCCCGGAGCAATTTTGCGGGCAGAAACGGGAATTATCTCCATTAAAGCCCTGTCCAGGTTGGTTTTTCTCTGGTTCTGGTTAAGGCTACTGATCCAACATGAAACATATTTGCCTGTAAGGTGTCTTAGGGAGGAATTAGCCTGTTTAAGACTACAAATGTACCCCTGGATTAATTTTTTGAGCCATTTGTTAGCAACTCTGGGCTTCTCCTTAGGATATTTTGAGGGGAGGAGTATAGTGGATATCAAAGCACAGGTTACAGGTAGAGTGCGTGACATTGCATCACAAGAGGACTTGGCAAGTGTCGCAAACTGGAAGGTAGTACCACTCTTGGGGCATTTAAAAAACTTTTTTGGGCTAGAGTCTTTTCTAGACTCTCTTATGGACCCTAGATTATGGAGATGCTATATGCAACTCCATTTCCAACTAATACAAATGTCTGTGATTGAAGGGCAATATAAACAAATCCCCTATGATGAGCAGCGATGCTGCTGTAGCCTAAAAGAGGTAGAGACCATGATACATTTCCTGTTGAGGTGCCCCTATTATACAGCTCTACAACAAGTTTGGCTTCTCCAACTTCTGCCAAATGGGTTTACTTTGGATGCAGCTGGTTGCTATGATTTCCTAATTATGGCAATAGAGAAGGAGGCTATAGCTGCGGTTGCTACGTATGTGTGGTTGGCGGTCAAGAAAAGGGGCCAAATTTTGGTCAAATTGGAAATACGTGGTCAATTATCTATAGGGAAAAAATTTTGAGGTCTCTATATTTGCCGCTTCCAGGCGAGTACGCCACATAAGGGGATTTGTTGTAGTTATAACTCATTCCTAATTGATGGGGAATGTCTTTTGCAATATAAATGCAGATGATGGCTTCCACTGTCCTTTGTTCTTGATGTACTACTTATTTTATTTTATTTTATTTTATTTTATTGATTTTATGTAAAATTGTATTTTTATATGTAAACTGGCCATGGCGAAAGCTAGAGATAAATAAACAAATTGAATTGGCAGGTCCCAAAGCAAATTTGTATTTGCTTGCTGCAAAAGTTATTCAACAGTAATGTAGGGTTGCAGAAGAGAAAAAAGTCTGTACATCCAAAGTAAAGAAGAATCATCATGGGAGAATTTGTTTTTGGTTTTCTTCAAGAACTATAGGACTGAAGTCAACTTTTGTTAAGTTTTATATACTCAACTTTTTAAGGGCAGAAAGAATCATATGATCATGTATTCCGACTTTCTGAATAACTCCACAGAACTTGACCTACTAGTTATTGCTAGTCACTTCTGTTTTGACTGTCACTTCTGTTTTCACCCAAAGAGAGAAGTGTGGGGAAAAAATAAAGAAAAGGAGAAGAGCCAGAAGTCTATACCTAACAGAAGAGGTAGTGGCAAAAGGAGAAACAGCATGGACAAAATAGGCTGCAACATGGGGTGATTTCAGACATTACGAGTGCCCGATTCACCACAGTGGATTCCCAGCGGTGGCGAACTGGTTAACCACCCCCCATGGGCAAGAGAGGCCCCAAACAGACGTGATGGGAGTGGGAACACGGCAGGGAATCGAACCGGCAGACCACTTTAACTGTCTATAACATTATGGAGCCATGCTAGTGGCTCCATTAGTTAAGGTGGAGCTAACGTTCTGTATTGAGAGTTCCATTGACTTCAGTGGAGTTCCCTGGGGCAAATTCCTCTGGCTTGCAACCCTGAAGTTGATGGGGTTTTCTCTGTGAGCATACACTTATAGTCACAGATGGCTGCACAGGACAGATATTGAGTATGCTAAGTATGTGCTTTCGTCCAATATTTCATGTTAGATGAGGTGTCAAGATGTTCGTGGCATTTTAAAAACACTTGCGCTTGCTGAGGGAGCAGGAGGGAAGAGGAACTGGATGAGGTGGCGGGGCTGGGGGGGTCTGTGAGGGGAAGGGTCTGAGGGAGCAGGAGGCAGCTGGGGGAACAGGGGAGGCTCTGGGGGGCTGGGCAAGCAGGAAGGGAGCTCAGTGTGGCATATGTGTGTACAGCTTTAAGAGAGCTGGGAATAGCCAGCTCCTCATTCCCTCCAGAACTAGGTGGGTGGGGTTTCCTGTTCAGTTGGTGTTTGGGAGCTGCAGGGTGCGGTCTCCATTTTGTGTTATTCAGGAGTTCCCTCTTACTAGGATCCTGTACTAGGCAATAGCAATAAATGTGTTTCCTGCTCCCTCCACCAAGTCTTGTGTGTGCTGACTGGAGAACTGAATAAAGGGGCTTCCCAGAATCGTGAGTAGCCTCATCTCAGGAATGGAAATGCCTTTTCATCTTAACTAATACAGGCACAATCACGCCTCTATAAAACCAGTTATTTTTTTCATTCAACATTTCTGGTACACTTTGGTGTCCCCAAAAGACATTTTGATGCTATAGAATTGACTACACCCCCTGGAAATTTGCTCCTGTGGTTGATGACCATCACTGTTCAAACAATGCACCCTTATTTCCAGTTCATTTTTGTCTGCTCTCAGCTGTTGGTCACTAATCTTATTTTTTTATGACTGAGCTGTATATACTGACCATGATCAAGTTGTCATTACCTAAATCTATTTCGATATACATTTCAACCATTTACAGAAAAATTGGGTCTTTAGAGGGAAAATATTAATGGAATTTCAGAACTTTATCAGCACAGTTTCAAAACTAACACACTTGAACCTCAACCAGCATACACTCTTCTCCATTTTTCTTTTCTACGTTTAGGAGAAAAAATTCCTTGCTCCATAGGGGAAAATTGTGTTCCAAATCCAGATCCAGACCATTGTAGCTTACCCACATGAGAAAGGGTCAGTTGAGGTTTTGCTGAGGAGTAACAAGACTGAGAGGCTGTTTCCAGCACCATCGCTATCTTCTTGTGTAGCTATGGGAAAATTGATTTCACCTCTCTTTCTCCTTCTGTAATGCACAGGGACAGAATTTTACTTTTCTGTACAGTAGCTCAGTTACCATTATTTTGTCTGTATTATATTCATCAGTTTCCCCCCTGTATTGTACAGTAGTTTTTCACTGCTGGAGTTACAGCACTGGAATGCAATGATATCATCAGCTGAGGACCCTTGAGAATTCTGTGTTCTGTCAATCTCAGCTTGGCTCTCCAGTTTAGCATTTCTCCTCATGACAGCGTTTCTTTATAGCAATATCCTTTTCCCCTCAAAGAGGACACAACTGTTCCCAGTTGTTTCAACAGTTACAAATAAAATATCAAATTAGAAAAATGTAATTACTAACCCCATCCCCCTATCTCTAACACTTCCTCTGAAAAGGCCACCTTAGGCAAGCAAACACAAAAACAAATTCTATATTTCTTGCTTAGACTCTGTAGAGATAACATGTATTTTGCTTATGTGTTTAGTAATGATCAGTGCGTAACGAGGCCTGACAAAAAGAGGGTATTAAGTGTCCTGGTGATTTGTTACATCATCATCACAATTAATAAATAATAATAATCACAACACACACAACAAACAACAACAATAATAAATCACCAGGACCAGATGGTATTCACCTCTGACTTCTGAAGGAACTAAAATATAAAATCACAGATTTACTACAGATAATTGTAACCTGACACTAAAATCTGCCACTGTACATGAAGGTAAGAGGGTAGTGAATGTATCAATAATACTTAGAAGGACTTGATCGGCAATGGGTAATTTCAGACATTGCAAGAACGCCTTTCACCACAGTGAACCCCAGTGGATTCCCTGTGGTGGTGGCATTTCCGGGAATGTCTGTTTGGTCCCAACCAGATGTTCACCACGGTAAACCCCCAGCCGGGATCAAGCTTGACCATGGTTCTTGACCTCCGGCCAGCCGGAGGTCAACCATGGGGCTGGTGATGAAGGCACTGCATGTCTACTCGCCATCCCCATCCCGGAATAAGGCCCCAACCACGGAATGGGGTTGGGCACAGTGGCCTCATTGGCTGCTGCGCCTGCCCGTCTTCCTGTGGGTGGGTGGCTGAGGGAGCGTGGGGGGGGCAGGGCTGAGTGGCTGCACTGTCCCGCCCCCTCTCCCTCCCCAATTCTCCACAGTGATGGAACCAGCATGTCTGAAGGATGGCCGGCTTCATCACAGATCGGGATCGGAGAGCGATCCCGGTCTGGGGTTCAGCGTGGCAGAGCTCTGGGCTCATCACGTCTTGAGGCACCTCCGGGCTCATCACGTCTCCGGGCTCATCACATTACCCAATCTTGAAAACTACGGACTGGTTAGCCTGACGTCTGTGCTGGGGAAAATAGTGGGAGCAATAATTAAGAACAGAATTATGGGGATATTTATAAACATGGTTTAATGTGGAAGAGTCAACCTGGATTTAGCAAAGGGAAGTTGTGCCTCACTAACTATTGGAATTTTTTTAGACTGTTCTTGAATGGTTCCGTTCATTCCTCTCAGGGAGAAGCCAGCGGGTGGTGTTGGGGGATGAGACATCGTGCCCCCGCGCCTTATCATACGGCATTCCGCAGGGTTCTATTCTGTCTCCATTATTATTTAATGTATACATGCAGCCCTTGGGGGAGATCGTGAGAGGGTTCAGGGTGCGGTGTCACCAATATGTTGATGATACTCAGCTATACCTCTCGTTTTCAACTGACTCAGACCCTGCTGTCTCGTTGCTATCCCAATGTTTGGAGGCCGTGGTGGAATGGATGTGGCAGAG
>QEPC01013866.1:713706-789917 GCA_003113815.1 Sphenodon punctatus
TGTGCATGTAGACTGTGTTTTCTGATGTTAACCCTGGGAACTCGTTGCTGCTGTGTTTTGCCAGTGTGCTCTGTGTTTCCCTGTGTTTTGGGTTTATACATTATTTATTTTAAGGTTGATGTGCATGTAGATTGTGTTTTCTTCCATCCGATGTTAACCATGGGAACTCCTTGCTGCTGTGTTATGCAATGCCACTGGCCTACTGTCCCCCTGGCTCTGCCTACCGTCTCCCTGGCTCCGCCTACCATTCCCCTGGCTCCGCCCACCGGCTTGCCGGCCGGCCTTACTGCCCCTCCAAACTCAAAACCCACCAGCCACCCCTGATCCTAGCTATCTAGGGGAAATCTCTCTTACTCTCTTTCCCAACCTATCTCTACCCCACCCTCTTTCCACTCTTTACTTAAATCCTTTCAGCTTCAGTTAATTTCTCACTAAGAACAAATCTGGCATATAGTTTCACAGAACAGTTTACTGTTTCTTCACTGTGTATGCCAAAGAGAGTTTATATAATAAAACAGATTTTATCTTTTCAAGGGTTAAAACCCCTTTCAAGTTATATCTTTGATTTTAGACCAGCTGTGGGAAAAATCCTCCCAAACCATCAGAATGACATCAACTACCAATCAAAGCTCCACATATAAAATATAAAAACTTGAAATCATCATTATAAACTGTCACATTGGGCCAGCTGGTATTCAGTTCTCTAATAAATAGTCATGCTAAGGTCATATCATATTACCTCAGGGGCTTGCTAATTATCTTCTTTTGAAATAATTACACTCAGTAGATCATCTGGGGTTTTTCCTTGATTTTTTTTCCTCCCCTTTATCTTTATAAACTGTAACTTTTAATATATGATACAAACCAAACATAATGCCCTCAGTAGGCATTAATGATGATAATAAGGAGAGTGGTTCAGCATTGCCTTGGAACTCTGTGGTATGCAAGCACACTACTGTGACAATATGTACAAAAGACCTGAAATAATATTTCAGGCCCAACCTTGAATTGAAGTATTTGAAAGGAGGCAGGATTCCCTCTTGTTATTTCAAATATAGGGCCATGTAAAATATAAAGGATATGTCCTGCATGTGAAAAAAATCAGACCTCCTAAAATCATAGGGTTGAGAGGGACCTCAAGGGCCATCCTGTTCAGCCCGCTGTTCCTTATTCCTATAGCATCACAGACAGTTGCTTGTCCAGACATTTTTTAAAAGGCATCCAATGAAGGAGATTTCCACAACCTCCCTAGTGCAACCCATTCCACTGCCCAATTCTTCCCACAGTCTGGAAGGTTTTCTTAACTGACATCTATATCTTCCAGCAATTTGAGCCTTTTTTCATTTTTTCCACTGCCACAGAAGATAACAGCTCCCTACCTGTCTTATTGTAACCGTCTAGGAATTTGACAACTGCTGTCATGTCCTATCTTAGTCTTCTTCTCTCCAAGCTAAACATTCCTGATCTTTTCAGCCTTTCCTTAAATGACTTCCATTTAACCCCTTCTTGTTCGTCCCCTCTGGACCCTCTCTAATTTGTCAACAACCTGTTTAAAAGACAAACATCATGTTGTGAATCAGAAGGGGTTCAGAGGAGGAAGAGGAGGTCCCACAGGGGAGATGAGGGAGGAAGCCAGAGGGGGCCAGTGGGGGCTGCAGGAGACCTGGGACTTCATACGGATCTGGGGGACCCTGGAGTACCAGCTGGAGCTCGCGCTCAACCAGTGCAACAAGTATGTCTACCAGGACATAGTGGGGGACATGGAGGTGGTGGGGCACCATCGCACCGTGACACAGTGCCGCTCCAAGGCCAAGGAGCTGAAAAGGGAGTACAAGGCCATCAGGGACAACAATAGGCGGTCCGGACATGGAGCCCAGACTGCCCCCTTCTATGATGCCCTGGCCCGAATCCTACACATGAAGGGGTTGATAGTTGCCCCACGGCTCGTGGGGAGTGCAGTGGTCCAGGGCAGGGAACGGTCCGAGGTATCCCCTCCCCTCACCCCCCCCGGTAGACACAAGCTCCAGGGTCCCAGACGCCCAGGAGGAATGCCTCGGGACCTCTGGCACATGCAGCCCCCTCTGGACAGCAGCCCGGAGAGCACCACCCCCAGGAAGGACAGGCGGAGTCCGAGGCTGGCACCCTCATCACCGTTTTTGAACCAATAATTAACACTTTTCTGGGTGAATAACACTCTTTGTGCTCTAGGGGACATGCTGTCCCGCAGAAAGTATAAAAAAGCATTTCCGTTGCTATTTTCCTTCCTCTTTCGCTGTGAGGATGAGGTAGTTTTTACACCTAGTAGGACTCTGCAGGTAGTCATGGAATGCCATTTAGAAAGCTGTTGAGCTAAACAATATACCCCAATAGCTGCTTTATAATGTCTGTGTGCAGGGATGTCAACACCAGAGGTTCAAATATCATGTCAGGTCCCTTCTTTCCTCTGCCCCCTGGTGGTGCAGTTTGCAGAAGCAAAAGATTTCAATAAATTAATTACTATTTGTGACAGTTGTCATTTGGTTGGTGAGCAAAAATGGAAGATGAATTCTTTTGGAAATGTGGCCCTGGAGGTTGAAAGCTATATAAACTAAATAAATAAAAAACACTAGTACTTTATTCTTAAAAGGCTGTTGTCAACCTAAGCATCCATCTTTTGTAAAATTTAAGGATGGAAAAGACCTTTTATGTCATCTAGTTCCTGCTTTAGCCAATGCAAAATTGTTCCATATACTAGGTTTCTGGAGGTTTGTCCAGTGCAGTTTTTAATGACTTAAGCAAGTAGCTCCCACCACCAGGCTTCCTCAGGAGACTCTTCCACATTCTGAAAGATTAATTGTTAAGCAGTGTTTTCCAACTCCAGCTCACTGGTAGCTGGTGGACTTTCAGGTTGGTGGGATAGAGAGCAAGGTGCTCAGGGGTCAGGGCACCCATGGCTTGACAGGACTATGGGTACAGAGACCATTTTCTCTAGCATCCAGCTGCTCTGGTGGAGAGAACTCTATCAAGTTAAGGGGACAGTTGAGCAATACCACAGTCCTGTCAAGTCATGGATGTCCTGAAAGTACCCCCCTCCTCCCAAACTGTTGCAGCTCCTGAGTCAGGAGCCAGGGAATGGGGTGAAGAGAAGTCAGGTAGGAGGGGGAAAGGCTGAAGGTAACAGAAGTCCCTCAGATGGAACAGAAAACCTCTCATCTATTCCTCACTACCAGGGAATGAAGTTCTCAGCAGAGAAGCTGAAACATCCACACTATGAGGGCTTATGGTTCATCATTGAGTTCATAAGGTGGGAACAAAGATTCAGATGGGGACCAAGGGGCAAGGAGCGAGAGTTCAGAGTAGGGAGCCAGATATAAAGACCAAACAGAGGGCAGGGGACATTGAGTGAAAAACCCAAAGCTATGAGCAAGGAGAGTCCAAGCTATAAGTAGGGCAACCAGACTATATACAGAAGGGTGATACAAGGAACAAGGAGTGAGAAGGGGAAGCAGGGACCAAAGGAGTCCAGGTTGAGAGCAAAACTGGGAGCAGGGGAACTAGGCAGTAGGGATGTGCAAACAGAGTTCGTGGGTTTGGGGTTCAGCCCAAACTCGGGGTGTTTGGGCCGTTCATGAAAACCCCAAACCCAAACTGCCCCCTGCCCAAACCAGTCGAACAAAGTTTGGGTTTTGAACCCATTCAGGTGGGGGGGGAAACCCAGTTTTCCCTCCCCCCTCCAGGCTGCATGGGTGGAAGGGGCGGCGGGGCTCACCTCCCCCCCCCCCAACCTGCCCAGCCTGCTATTTTTTTAAAAAAAACAACAACCCTGCTCCAGTGCTCTGGAGCACTTCCAATGTCTTTTAGGCCTTCTGTGAATGGAAGGAGGGCTTCCAGACCCTTCCTTTCGATGATCAAATGGGAGGGGCCGGAAACCCTCCTTCTGTTCCCGAAAGGCCTAGAAGAGACCTGAAGCACTCCGGAGTGCTGCCGGAGCTGGACCTGCCGCCGCTGCTGCTGCCGCACCCAGAACCAGAGCCCCAGCACCACCAGGTAGGGTGATTCCTGGGGTGGGGGGTTACATTTTTTTTTTTTACCAGGCTGTGCAGGGTGGGGGGGAGGTGAGCCCCGGTGTCCCTTCCACCCACACAGCCAGGATGGGGGAGGGAAAACCAGGTTCCCCACCACCACCTCACATGGGTTTGGTGAAACTGAACAGGTTCTGGGGGTCCAAACACCAAAAACCCCGGTGTTCGCACATTCCTACTAGGCAGGCACAACTATAGACACAGGAGTGGGAAAGGCCTAGACTGTAAGCCAAGAGCTGGGGAAGCCAAGGCTATGATCAGGGAGCACAACTAATCACTATGAGCCAAGAGGAGAGAAGTTGCAGCAAAGGAACAAGAGAAGACAAAGCTATGAACAAGGGGCAAGGGGAGACAACACTGTAACAAGGGGGTACGAGGAAACAAAGCTTATGAACACTGGGGTGTGAGGAGACAAGGCTAAAATCCAGGGAGTGTGAGGAGACAATGCTATGAGCAATAGGATGGGCAAAGGAGAAAGCTATACTCAGAGACAACACTACAGAAGGGGGAAAACATACACAGGGAGGCAAGACTACAGAAGGGGAAAAAACAGGACAACAGAGGAAACTCACAGACCAAGATAATTCCAACAGTGGAAGGAAAGGGGACACACCAACTAACTGGGGGGGAAGTGAGCAGAGCAAGAATCAAGGACAGACTGACACCAGGAGCACAGCACTTGCCACAGTCCTCAGCAGTCTTAAATAGTACAGAGAGCCAATCAGGCTATGGCAGGTGGTCCCACACCCTCTAGCAGGTGTGAGTGGGACAGAGAGGGGAGGAGGAGAGAATACCATAGTAGGGAACCTGACTCCTTCAGAGACCAGGCAGTGGTGGTGTGGAGGGGAAAAGACAGTCCATTCAAGCCTCAAGGGTGGGGGTTCAAGAACCAGCGAGGGTGTGAAGGGATACCATGAAAAGCAGATAAAATGACAAGTAACTGGGAGGAGTGATGAGGAGACTATGGGCATCATTCCACCCACTCCCTTGCTATTGCACCCAATCCATGTGACCTCCTTCTGTTATTCCAGTAATTCCATTCACTCTCCCTGGTGCCTTCCTCATCATTCCACATCCTTGTCCCCCCCACTCTCAAAAGTGGTATTGTGCAGACATTAAAGCCTACTGTCATTTGCCAGTTCCATTATTATTGCCTCCATTGTTTCCAATGGGTATTCTAGGCCTTTCATTTCAATGTGCCCAGAATCATCATTAAGCATTTACATAGCACTTTCAGTGTCCATGTCCATCAGCTGTAAGACCAAGGAACAAGAAAAATATTGTGTGGAAACAGAAGTAACAGCTGTGTGGTGGCATCCCCAGGACAGCCCCAGGACAGGAAACCACGGCAGACATGGCTCAGACGGGTCAGGGTGCCGAACAGATATGCCTGCCTCCAGAGCACCAAGGAGGGTGGGAAGCACACTGGACATATGGTTGGCCGGCCCCATTATTTCACTGCACCCAGCACCCCACCATGACGGTCGACCACAGCAGCCAATAACAGCTATCCATGGTGGATGGCCATGGCAGACTTGACACGGGCTGGCATACCGACGCAGGAACAGACGTGATAACTCACTGTGGTCTGTTTTGGCCTAGATGGGTGGCTCTTAGCCTGGGCTGTGACTTCGGTGGTTTCCCAAGGTCAGAGCCTGGGCTAGATGACAACACATTCTGGGGCAATCTCTGACTAACATCTGGCGATACCTGCACATAGATGCAGGTGATATCCATGCCAAAGTATGACATAACAGGCCACAGTGGACTGCTGTCATGTCTGTTTTTACCAACTGAAAAAAATCCTGAAAATCCCATGGTTCCCAGTAACATCAGGTCAACAGGGCTACCACAATAACAATAATAAAAAAGAGCAGCACCATCTCCTATCAGAAACACTGTAAAGCTATGCAATCAAGTTGCATATTTCCTATTGCCAAGTTAAGCACATGCACCAGAAACTTCTCAACCTCATGAATGTATCTTTGTCTCTCCTAATGTTCACCTCTCCCTTGTCTCCCCTTTCCTTGGTTCTCTTAGATTGTAAGCCCCCTATGATAGGGACCTGTCTATAAACATTGACTGTGCATGCCAGGTACACTGTTAGTGGTATTAAATAAAAAAATAAAATAAAATAATAATAATGCAAAACCACATGAAGAGCATGTATTTTGAAGTTTTTCCACTGCATCAGAAAGACTGGTCATAAGTCAACAACAACAAAAAACGTCCTTTGGAAAAACTTTTCAAGTTTGAATGCAATTTTTCCACTGCATTCAGTGAGCCCAGAAATTATTAACAAAAATATAAACTGTCAAAGCTCAACAAAAAGCTTTCCTAAGCATCAGATCACTCAGAAAGAGGGGGCAAAATTCAACAGGGCTATCACAACAAAAAAGAGCGACAATTTCCCCTTTTAGAAACACTACAGAACCACACAAAGGACTTTTTACATGAGGCAGGACCACTCATGCCCATGCAGATCCGCTGCATGGGCATGAGTGGGTGCTGTTCTTGTAAATCCCACGGCAGGTGGGTGTGCGTGTATGTTCCCACAAAACACGCATGCACACCTGTCTCCCCCCATCATCCACTCATGAAGCAATTGGCCAGAACATCGATGACTCTGTGAGTGAGGATGCAATGGGATGGGGGGGGGGGGAAATCGGCATGCACCCATGTACACATCCCCCCCCATACCGCCCATGCTGCTGTGTGCACACTGATCCCACCCCCGCACCCACGGCATATATAAAAAAGGTCAAAGCTGTGTGCAAAGCAACTATAAGTATTTGATTGAATATAAGCATTTGATTGAAGCATTTGATTGAATATAAATGCTTAGGAAAATCTTCAGTTTTGCCTGCATTCTTTTCCCACTACGCTAAGTGAGTCTAGAAGATATCCTAACCAATTTAATCGCTATTCAGGGTTCAGCAATAAGCTTTTCAAGCATCAGATCACTTGGAAGGAGGAGAATAAAAAAGTCTTTAGACACTTTTTAAAGGTGAGAAAGAGGGAACTGAGACCACTTTCAAAAATGCCCCCCCCCCCCGCACATATTCAGACTGAGGGGGGGATGCATAGCCAGAATATGTGTGGGGATCCGCTGGTCTTAAAGCCCCTCCCCCCCCCACACACAGAGTTTTGCCAGCAGCGATGCGCAGGGATGTAGAGAAGGAAATCGAGCTATGCATCTCTGCGCGTCTCTGCCAGCAAAGCCGTGCCGGGGGGGGGGGGGCGTGTTTCAGATTGGCCAATCCCCATATGTATTCTGGTTGCACATTTACCCCCGCAGCCAGAATATATTCGGGGGGCATGTCTGAAAGTGGTCTGAGATGTACTCCAGGAAGGAGTGAGTTCCACACTGAGGGACCTGGCACAGCAAAGGCCCAATCACCCATTAAGTTAGGGCACATTGGAGGGATCCCCAAGCAGAGGGCGGTGACTGAGTGCAGACAGCCATCAATGGGCATTTTTACACACACCTTAAAGTTCCAGATTTTTCAATCTTCTGGATTTACAAGCCCACAAGGAAGTTCCGATGCATTCTTCACACACACACTGAGCTGAGGCAGCATAAAGTAACCACAGCTGTAGATGTGATAAGCTGCCATGGAAACCAAGTGACCACAGCTGCCTGAAGCAAAACAGTTTACCAGGAGAACTTTTTACAAACAAAAGTTCTGGGAGAAGTTCTATGAAGAAGTTCAAAAAGACGGATGTTTAAGATCTGGGTGAGTGATTTAGACACACACAAAGTTCAGGATGTAACAGCAAACATGCAGGAGAAATGTGTGTGCAAAAACACCCATTGTGAGGCTCCAGGAGAGAGATCTGAACAAGATCTCACGGGAATTTTTCCAGGTGCTTTAAACTCCTGACATCTATTTGCAAAGGTGCATTCCCCAACCATGTTGCCAGGATACATGGGGGCAGGAACTGAATCCAGGGGTCAAATCCAGAAAATGGAAAGGAACCAAAATTAAAACTAACCATGGGCCACATTGAAAGAGTGAACTCAGAATATTGGAGAACATGCCCACAAGGATAGGGGATAGAGCCATCGCACAGAACCATGATCTGGACTTACCCCTTCCTGGGTGCATCCCTCGAGCACACCCATCACCAGGAGAAGGGGGGCAAACATGGGGAAGAGGAAAGCTCAAACGGGAGGGGGGAGGAAGAAAGAAGTCCAAACAAGAGCAGAGAGGGGGAGAAGAAAGGAGAAAGGGGGAACTCAAATGAATGGGGGTGAGGGGGGATCCCAAACAAGGCAGAGGACAAAGGAGAAGGGGTCTGTCCAAACAAGACAGAGGGGAGGAGAAGGAGAGGGAGGATATGGAGACTCACCAAGTTGCCGCTCCAGTGACCATTTTCATCAGCTCTGCTCAGCTGGGCTGGGCTCTGGGGGAGGAGGGAAAATGGCATTCATGGCTCCTGCCCCTCCTGCTGTTCTTCTGATGCTGATATTTGCTGGTCGCATGGTAGGTATCAGCAGGAGGCAACCACAGCAGCTGTGATATCAGTGGCAGCAAGGTTCAGGGTGCTCAGAAGGGCACAGACCATAGCCCTCAATGTTAGACCTGTCCCTGCTTCAGTCTCATGTTTTCCTTTTCTCATTTCCCCATTGTTCTTAATTTTCATAAGTACATAAGAAGTGCACTACTGGGTCAGACCAATAGTCCATCTAGCCAAGCATCCTGTCTCCGACAGTGACCAATCACGGTAGCTTGGGAGAAGCACCCAACAGGTCACAATGGGGGATCCATTCCCTGTTGTTTTCCCCCAGTTCCTGTCATGTTCCCTGATCCTGTCTGGCTAATTGCTGCTCATAGACCTATCTTCCAGAAACTTGTCCAAACCTCTTTTAAATAGGGATGGGCGAACGTAGTTCAGAGTTCGGACCGAACTCGACCAGTTCGGTTGACCGAATTTAACTTCCGAACCAAACTCGATTTTCGAACTGAACCGAACCTAATTTCCGAATTCGGCTTTGTTCGCCCATCCCTAAAAGATAATATTCCATTTAGTTCAATGGGGTTTGAAGTTCCAAACTCTATTCGGAAGTTCGGAGTTCAGACCAAACTTGAATAGTTCAGTCAACTGAACCAAACTCGATTTTCGAACCGAACCGAACTGAATTTCCAAACTCAGCTCTCTTCACCCATCCCTACTTTTAAACTCAGCTATACTGCTGGCGTTGACCATCTCCTCTGGCAGTAGATTCCACAACCCAATTATATGCTGAGTGAAAAAATATTTTCTTTATTTGTTTGAAACTTGCCACCCATGAGTTTCATGGAGTGTCCCCTAGTTCTAGTACTAGCTGAGAGGGTAAATAACTGCTTCTTGTTTATTAGTTCCACACCACTTATGATTTAATAGACCTCTATCATATCTCCTCTCAGTTGTCTCTTTTCCAAACGGAAGAGCCCCAACCTTCTGTCAGGAACTCGCAACAGTCCGCCGTTCGCGAGGGCACCGAGACACGCTAAAGTATCCCTCAGGGTCTTATATTGGTGAAGGGAATGCGCTACGAGAGCAGTCCCACACCGAAGCTCATCACAGGGACTGGTTCGCGCCAAGGTGCCCACACTAGAACTCTGTCGCTTCCACACACCCGAGGGTAGGACAGGGGTGCAACCTTGGTGGTGGTATAGGGTGGGGGGCCGGGCCTGGGTACCCAGGGGCAAGGGATCGGGGGACGGACTGGGACACACGCACAGGAGCAAGGGGACCGGGAAGGCAGTGGGGGAACACAGAAACTCTCGCTCTAACACTCTCTAAGGAACAGTCACAACCCAAACACTCACCATTCTCTACACGCGCTCACTCCTCTCTCTCTCTCTCTCTCTCTCTCTCTCTCTCTCTTCTCTCTCGCTCGCTCGCACTCCGTCTCTTCCTCATAACCACAACAATGTATCCAACAGGGGCCAGTCTCACAGCACTAGGTCCGATCACCAGCACTGGTTCCTAGCCACTCAGGGCTTAAATAGCTTGTTTGCCTGCCTGTGCTCACAGGCGTGCTGAGTGCCGCACCCTCGCTTCCGGTTCCGGGTTCTGCTGGCCGCCCCACCACGTGGTTGCTTGGTCACCGCTGGACGCGGTTTCCCTGCGTCCCCGCCCTGCGCTCATCACCCCATCAGCCGGCGGGGCGGCATCTACGGCCGGGGGCGGGGCACGCTCTCGGGCCTGAACTCCCAGGGACTGCCTGTGCCGCCGTGGCTGGGACACGCTCCAGCCCCTCCTCCTTACACCTACCAAGCCTCTCCTCATACGGGAGCCCTTAAATGCCCTTGATCATTTTTGTTGCCCTTCTACATACCTTTTCTAGTTCAGCTATGTCTTTTTTGAGATGGGGTGACCAGAACTACACACAATATTTCAGGTGCGGTCACACCACTGATTTGTATAGCGGCATTATGACATCCTCCGTTTTATTCTCTATCCCCTTCCAAATAATTCCTAACATTCTGTTTGCTTTCCTGGACCAAATTCTCCCCTCAGGCAACATTGGTGTAAATGTTAGGAGCACTTGCCCTCATACCATTGTTCTTTCCTCAAAGACTATGGGTGATTTCAGACGTAACGTGTTCCCGATTCACCACAGTGGATCTCCGGTGGGAGTGAACTGAACAACCACCCCCCGTGGTCAAAAAAAGCCTCGATCAGATGTGACGGGACCAGGATCACAGCAGGGAATTGGGCCGGCAGATCACGACTCGGGGCAGTGCAACAGACGTGCCATCAATTCCCGGCTGTGGTCAAAACGCCCAGAAGGCTCTGGGTCAGCCCGTCCCGGCTGCTGCTGCTGCTGTCCCTCCACCACCTCCAGGTGCAGCACGACCACCTCCTCCCCCACCCGCGCCTCTACCGCTGCCGCCGCCGCCGCCACCTCCACCTCCTCCCTTGCTCTCTCGCCCTCCGCTCGCCTCTCCCTTCTGCCTCAATCCATCCCACCCCATCCCCCTGCTGCTGTGTGCCCTTTAAATCTCCCTCCGCTGCCTGTATTGTTGCTCGTTGCCTGACAGCGACATTGCATGCTTTGTCCCCGGCTGGGAATCCTTTCCTTTGATTCTGGCTGGTGGTTGTGGGCCAGACGTTACTTTTTGTCATTTCCCGTTGGGAATCTCTTTGACCACGCTTTCGGAGATGGTCTGGCAAGGAGCTCCAGAAGCATGGTTGATATTGATCCCCATGTGGGTATTGACTGTGGTGAACATCTGGCGACCGCTGAACAGACGTTCCAGGCACTTTGGCCCCGCCGCGGGATTGACTGTGGTTCACTGTGGTTGAGCGTGATCTCGTACTGTCTGAAAATACCCTATGTATCTTGACAAAGGTGGCAGCTTTATTTTTGTGACATGCAGTAAAAGAATAAAGGGTATGAGCCGTCAAGCACTTTTATCATAGGATAGCTTACCATTTGGCCTTAGCCAAAAATGACTCTTTTGAGGATTGTGAAAGAAATAGGAAGACAAAGTACATAGGGGCTTTATAAAGAAAAACAAAAAAGTGATGGTGAGTATGTTATTGACAGTAAAGAATATACAGACCTAAAACTTCCATCCCCCCCTCCATGTATTGAGTTTGTATCTGTCACAGGGCCACTGTGCTCTGGTTCTTTGATTACATTAAAGCACATCTAGATCTATAAAAGTAACACTATCTAATTTCTAAACATATAGATCTCTGAACTCTCAAAAATAGTTTAATCTAGCCAAATGTTCCATATTTACATAGCCTAAAACTACAAACAGTCATCTCTTTCTACAGGGAATTTTGTTGCTGTTGCAGCTCTTTGCAATGCACTGCTAGTGGATTCATATATAGATTCCCACATTGCCAGCTGGATTTGCAATATTCTCTTTGCAAGCTCTCTGTAGAACAGCTCCTGCCTATCCGAGAAAGGAACTGCCAATGCAATTTTCATTTAAATGACAGCTTTTATTTTTCATCAAAATGCATAGTCCAGTCCCACCAAAAAGGGTAAATACCATATGTAATAGTAGAAAGAGATGTAAATGATTCAGAGTCTATATCTTTATATATGAAATACAATCTGAATTGGAGAATATATACTATATTAGAAACAGATGCAGTTTTTTAAAAACTCATACTGATTGGCCTTTCAATTAGTTTTCTCTTTACCTCTGCCAGAATTACTTGTGACATTTTATTCACTGGCACAGTAATAACAGGTCATTTCTACTGACCCACAACTAACCCTTTCCAAAAAAGTTTAGGAAATTCTATTATTTCTGCTGGGAAAACTCAAGTTTGGTGTGAAGGTTGTCCAGGAAAGGAAGAGTTAAAATTCCACATAGCAAATCTCATGAGTGATTACATAACCCAAACCAAGACATTTTTTAAAAAGAGTTTGGTTTACAGGACTCCCACTGTTGCAGCAATATTGCACAAGAAAGAGATACCTATTATCTTTATACTCATCAGTCAATGTTTTACTGTCTTTCTTAATTTGCTAGCTTCTGCTGCAATGAGCATTTGGGCATGACAAATGTAATGTTAAATCCAGTTAAACTTACAGTCATGGACTAGTTTTGCCAAAATGTCTCCTACCTGACCTTTAGCCAAGTCTCATTCTTGCAAGCAAATCCAGGAGAATAATGGCTCTCAGGTGAAACTTTCCTCAGCTCAGAATTTTTAGAAAATAGTCTTACTCTTGTAGTAATTTCTAATTTGATATACTCATGAATTGTTTTCACAACAATATCAAATACTCCATTTACACTGCAGGATTGCTTATGCCAGTGGTCCCCAACCTTTTCTACTGTGGGGACAAGTCATCCCATTAAGTGCAGTGTCAGAGATGGGTACAGCAACAGTCAAAGTGGAGACCTTTGTTCTGACCAGTGAGTGAAAGCTGGGGCTTACACACACATACTTCATACATATAAATGTAGCCCCATCCACAGGAAATAGCCCTGGCAGAAGTCCCCCAAAATCACTGCAAAAGATGGAGTCAACCTGACCTCTGAAGAGCCATGACTGGAACCTATGGGAGCTGCCACCCAACACAGAACTATTGGTTCTGTGGCCCATCAGTCATTTGACCAGTCCACAGATGGGCAGCGATGAACCTCTAGCCCATACTTTTAATGGAAGATGCGTTCCTGCACCTCTGTGCTCCAAGAATGCCAGAGAGTCTTTTGCTATTTCAGAAAAGTAAACCCTGCAGTTTTAAGAACTCTCTTTTATAAAATTCTCTCTAATGGTAGATTCTATTCTCAGTTACATTGGACCAAAATAAAGACCAGATCCGAAAGAGCTATTAATACCTCTTTGAAGGATGGGTAATTTCACACAGATGAGTGGGGGATAGCCCCATACTAACCTAATTAACATAGTCTACTGAGACCTTGGCATGCGAATTACATAGGGTGCCTCCACATGAGCTGTGACAGGCTCACCCATGCATCCCATGGCAGGCAATCACTGCCACCACACTTCACAATTCAGGGCCAGCATGGGGAGCAGAACAGATGGTCGCCCCACCCCCTCAAGGGGCAGCTGAGCTACGCCATCCTGCTATACCCCTTGTCATGCCGAGGTGCAAGACACATGAACAGGCACCTTGCCCTGCCCCAGCTTCCTCCCCTGGCATACCCACTATCCTTCCTTTGGACGTGATGTGGCTGCGTGGGCCTGGAGCTAACGCCCACCGCTCAAAGCCCTGTAGTGGACCTCACCATGTAGCGGGATAAATGGGGAACAGACACACAACCTTGGGCAGCCTTATCCCACTTTGGCTAAGGCTGCGTCCCCAACCTTTTTCCGAGGATGCAATTTATAGCAGTTATCTGTTCATTTCGCCATGCGAAGGGGTGACTATTTGCTCTTGCTGCCAGAAACATGATGCACTGCATCACATGGTAAGGCTGCCTGGAGTGAGGTATCTGGCCGCCTAGATTCCCATTTTTTTACCTCCCCAGAGAAGACATACACACATAAACTTGAAGCAAGGAATAGCAATGCCTGAGTAAGTATTTCATGGAAACCTGCATGGTACCTTTAAAAAATAACAGACTTTTCAATTGCTGAGTTATTTCAGGGTCTTCTGCTGCTGTGACAGTCACAGTGAAAGTGGTTTGTGCACTCAATGACTGTAAGAGGGATTCTTTTCCTGTGCCATGCTGTAGAAAAGTATGAGCTCTCTTTTCTGGGTCAGACCTTTCAAAGATTTCAGGCAGAAGCAGTAGTTTCAGCAATGGCCGAATGTAATTACAACTCCTCCTACAGCAGATGTTTCCTCTACCAAAATCACCACAACGGTTGGATTAAAATATTGTCTCCATTCAGGGCCAGCTCTGAAGCCTACTGAAATCAGCAGGAGTCCTTCCACTGATGTCTTTAATCCACTGCAACCATAAGGAAGATTTATTCTGAAAAACAACTGCTTTATTGATTTTGTCTTTTCATCTGAGCTCTATGACTACTTCATCAGTATTGTTTTCTATTAAGGTTAAAAATGCCTGGTTTACTAGCTCTGATCTGTTACTGCCTAAACATAAACATCTCTTGAAAGCATGGGCCAAAGATGCAGTTATTTCAGGTGGGGCTATTCAAACATGTTCCATATTTAGATTTATGTCCTAACAACGCACACCCCACAACCTCTGATGAGATACTCAGGGTAAGTGATTTCTCAGGTTATTTCCTTTCCTCCTTGCATCATTTAATTCTGTAATATATCTTTAGTTTGGATTTTGAATCTGAATACTATTCCATTTTCCAAGTCCTTAAAATAATGAATAGTATGAGTCACTTACTGTAACTGTATTTTTCCCTGAACTTCACCAGAATAGTGTTCACAGATTAGTGTTTGTAAAATCTCTGGTTTTATTATCCCAGAAGTAACTTGTTTAAAATACAGTAGCTCTACAGATTACCAGACACTCTTGTACACCCCTGCTCCTTTTCTCCTCTGCAAGACATATTTTACTGTAAAAATGATGGAAAGCATTCAGTACAGTGCTTCTGGGTGGTAATTCACTTGCACATCCTGTGAAAAATTACAAGTTGCAAGACGATAAACCCCCTTGTTCTTCTCAAAGATACTCTTCCAAGAGGGGAAATTTGGACTCAAAACCTCCAGGGATGGTTAAGGTCAGGACACTCTAAGAGTGCTGGTTAGTGTCCAATCCTTATCAGGAATTTTACAGCCCTAGAATGTGGCATAAAATTGCTAGGAACAAGAGCCCTGGTAATATATCCATTCTGAAGGGCAAAAACTACAGAGGTAAAACAAAAATAATAATTAAAAAATCAGTTTAACAAAAATAAAGCCCTGTCGGTAGTTTAAGTTAAGCTGTTTTACTCCAAGATTCTACACATTTGAATGCTGAAACCATATTTGTCTTTGGCATCTGGCAATGTCATTTAATATGGTCTTATGGCCCTGCATGCAGTTAAGCATGCACTGTATATTATTTTATGATGTTTGAATTGGAATCACACTTTCTGGGTACAAGTATTCATGTTTTTGCAGATTCTTGTGTAAAGCTGGGAGAACCTGTTTCCAATTTCATGACCGTTTATCGCTAATCCGAAATGACTGCAGCATTACCTACAGACAGGAAGCTGGATGGGGACTTGTGTGTTTTGGATACATCATGCTCTTCCCAGTAAGTTCTGTTAAACTAGTTGCATGCTTACATGAGGAGAAGACAAAAGTTAACTAATTGACATGACTGAGTTTAGACTACATTTAGTTTAGAAAAGTAAAAAGGTAAAATTGTGATGGGTCACATAGCAACTCCTTTTCATCTGAGGTCTAATCATCATAGCTCTTCAGCATTCCATTCAAATTTCTTGTCTTTTTCAAAACTCAAGCTGCATAGAGACAAAGCTGCATGTACTGGACCTGCCAAGTTTAGAGAATTATCTTCTCTCCAAGTCTACTGTTAATTTTTCTCTGAATCATCAAAATTGGATTTTAAAAAATTTAATAAATGTTTTCTGAATTACAGAACCATCTCACTAGATTTTTCAGCATTTTGTTATCATATGTCACAAAATATTTGTATACCCTGCCGCTCCTGCTAGAGTGGCTAACAAAGCATAAAAAATACAATAAACATATAATAATAAATACAAATATAATATAAATATATCATTAAACATTTCTCTCCAGATGGAGGACATAATTTTTTTTAAAAATACATCAAAACCTACCACCCTAACCCAGTCCCCCCACCCTTCACCCATCTCCCTCACCAAAAGCCTGGAGGAATAGCTAGGTCTTGCATTGTCGTTGTCATGGACGAATCATTACCTTCTGCAGAACTCCCTTCTAGCTCATGTCTGCCCCTGGAAGGGTGTGGAACCTATTAGGATGGTCTGCTCCCAGAGGCTGTTGAACCCAGTGCGGTTTCTAAGTGCTCTGGGGAACTACCCTCTGACTTCGATGACCATCTCATCGATGACCTCGTCAAGCTATGGAACATCTTGCTGCTGGAGGCCATTGATCAAATGGCACCCAGGCGTCCATTGCCCAGGTGGAGGCTCTGAAGGCCTCTTAGGTTCTCTGAGGAGCTGCGGATGCTGAAGCAAGAGGGGTGACGGTTGGAGCGATGGTGGCGTCGTTCTAATGCTGAAGTCGACAGATTGCGACATTGAGCTAGTTTACAAACCTATGCCATGGCTATGCGGGCAGCAAAGAGGGAGTTCTTTGCTGCGCTCATAGCATCTGCAAAATCCCATCCAGCGGAGCTCTTCCGGGTTGTGCGGGGGCTGGTCAGTCCGACCTCCCTCAACTCTAGGGTTGAGTTATCATCTGTCCATTGTGATCTTTTTGTGGATTATTTTGCGGAGAAAATCACTCATATTCACCAAGACCTCAATGCCATATTTAATACAGTGGCAGATGTAGAGGATGTAGAAACCCCGGCTTCTCCGATTTTATGGGATCACTTTCTGTCTGTGACACTCGCTGATGTGGTGGATGTGCTTGGGGAAGTTTGAGCCACTTCTTGTGAATTAGATCCATGCCCATCCTGGCTGGTTAAGAGCTGCCAGGAAACAATGGGGCCATTGCTGGCCGGGGTGGTCAATGCCTCCCTGCGGGAGAGCAGAGTGCCGAGCTGCCTCAAGGAGGCGGTGGTGCGTCCTCTGCTCAAGAAACCATCACTTGACGCTGACTCCCCTGCCAGCTATCGGCCTGTCTCTAACCTTCCCTTTTTATGGAAGGTTATTGAATGGTTGGTAGCTCAGCAGCTCCAGGGGCATCTTGACCACTTCAGTTATCTTGATCCTTTGCAGTCTGGCTTTCATTTGGGTCATGGCACTGAGACAGTCCTTGTGGCCTTGGTAGATGATCTCTGCTGTGACAAGGACCGGGGTCGCTTGACCCTATTGGTCCTGTTAGATCTTTTGACTGCATTTGATACCATTGACCATGAGATGTTAGTGACGCACCTGGAGGACAGTGTGAGGGTGGGCAGGATTGCTCTTGAATGGTTCCACTCATTCCTGACTGAGAGAACTCAACGGGTGGTTCTCGGTGATTGTTTTTCATCATACCGAGAACTCCTGTGTGGGGTCCCGCAGGGTTCTGTCTTGTCTCCTCTCCTGTTCAACATGTATATGCAGCTGCTCAGTGAGGTGATCATGGGGTATGGGGTGAGGTGTCATCAGTATGCGAATGACACCCAACTGTACCTCTCATTTTTAACTGACCCAGTCCCAGCTGTCTCGGTGCTTACCTGGTGTTTGGCAGCTGTGTGGGACTGGATGAGGGCTAATTGACTGAGACTGAATCCTGACAAGACAGAGGTGATGTTAACAGGCAAGTCAGTGGATGTGGCGGCTCCCTCGATTGATAGGATCTGTTCTGCACTGACTTCCCAGGTGCGGAACCTGGGGGTTTTCCTCAATGCGCAGCTCTGCCTGGATCTCCAGGTCGAGGCTGTGGCGAGGAGTGCCTTCCGTCAGTTACATCCGGTGTGGCGGCTTTGGCTGCTGATTTCGGTTCTGGACCTGTCCATGATCATCCATGCTTTTATTACCTCTCAGTTAGACTACTGTAATGCACTCTACATGGGGCTACCTATTGTGATGACTCAGAAGCTGCAGTTGGTGAAGAATGCAGCGGCCCATCTCCTGGTGGGGCTGGGTCACTGGGAGCACATTACACCAGTGTTCCGGTCTCTGCACCAGCTGCCAATAGTCATTTGGGCCCGATTCAAAGTGTTGGTTTTGACCTATAAAGCCATACACGGCCTGGGCCCTTCCTACTTGCTAGATTGCCTCACTCCCAGGGTTCTAGACTGACCCCTGCGGTTGTCTGGGGGCGCCGTATTGGAGGTCCCCTGGGTTTCCCGGGGGGCCATGCAGGATAGGGCATTCTTGGTGGCCGTGCCACACCTCTGGAACTCCCTCCTGGTGGGGGCTCATCTGGCCCCGGACCTCCCAACCTTTATCAGGAATTGTAAGACCTGGCTGTTCCATCAGGCATTTGGCAAGGGAGAGGGGTGATGGGTGGAATGGGGGGGGGGATTGGGAGGGTGGTGGGGTTCTTTCTATGTTTTTATATTGTTAATCTATTGGGGGATATATTTTAACTGTTATTGTATTTTACATTTGTTTTGTTGTTAGCTGCCCCGGGCTGCCTGTGGCAGTAGGGGCAGGACAGAAATTTGTTAAATAAATAAATAAATAAATAAATAAGGAGGAAAGGTCCAGGGCCACCCAGGCCTCTGCTGGGTACAACCTCTGGGTACAAACTCTTTTGGTTTCACAGCCTTGGAATGGCCACCAAGAATGCCCTCTCCATAGTCATCCCCCCAGGATAGCCAGAGAATTCAAGGAAGGTGCTTCCAGTTGACCGCAGGACTCGATCCAGGGCCCAGGGAGTGAGGCAGTCCCACAGATAGTAGGGCCTAGGCTGTATAGGGCTTTATAGGTAAGCACCAACAACTTGAATCGGGCCCGGAAGACTATAGGCAGCCAGTACAGAGAATGGAGCACCGGTGTAATGTGCTCCCAGTTACCCATCCATGTAAGGAGACAGGCTGCCACATTCTGCACCAGCTGCAGTCTCTGAACCATCACCATGGGTAGCCCCATGTAGAGCACATTACAATAGTCCAGTCTTGAGGTGATGAAAGCATGGATGATTGTGGCCAGGTCAGAGTCTGAGACATGCGACTGAAGCCGACACACCAGATATAACTGACGGAAAGCACTCCTTGCCACAGCCCGCACTTGGTCATCCAGGAAGAGCTGGGAATCGAGGAGAACTCCCAGACTGCAAACTTTGGGAACAGTAGGGGCAAACCCCATCAAAGATGGGGGAAGTCAACTCCACTGCCCTCTCCACCATCATCACTTCTGTCTTGTCAGGATCCAGCCTCAGTCAGCTCACCCTCATCCAGTCCCCCAAAAGCACCGAGTAAGCACCAACACTGCTGGGTCTGGGTCAGATGAAAATGAGAAGTAGAGTTGGGTGTCGTCAGCATATTGATGAGACCAAACACCAAACCTTCTCACAACCTTGCCCAGAGCTGCATATACATGTTGAACAGGAGAGGGGACAGAATAACCTTGCAGGACTCCACACACAAGGTCTTGGGGAGATTAAAAATAGTCCCCAAGTACCACTCACTGAGTTCTTCCAGTCAGGAAGGAATGGAACTATTCAAGAACAATCCTGCCCACCCTGGCATGGTCCCACAAGCAATTCACCAACATCTTGTGGTCAACAGTATCAAATGCTGCCTTTGGGCAGGAGGGGCGGGATATACGTTTTAAATAAATAAAAAATTAAAATAAATAAATAAAAGAAGCCAACAAATCTAACAGAATTGTGGCAAAGAGTGTGCAGCATGCACATTGTTCATTTTCATTTTTTTGTTTTCTTTTTATAAAATCTCCTCCATTTTATTTATTTATTTATTTATTATTAAAATGTATATGCCACTCCCTCCTGCTACAAGCATCTCGAGGCGACTAACAACATTTTAAAACACATAACTAAAAATACAATTAAAACAACCTAAAACCCCCAGATTAAAATAACCCATTCCCAAACCCTCCCTAACCCAACCCAGCCCCCCACCCACTACCCATCTCCCCCACCCACTACCCACTCCCTTTCCCAAAGGCCTGGACCAACAGCCAGGTCTTACAGGCCCAACGGAAGGCCAGCAGACTCAGGGCCAGTCAAGCTTCCTCCAGGAGCAAGTTCCACAGCCACGGTGCAACCACCGATAATGCCCTTTCCATTGTGGCCCCCTCGGCTAACCTGGGGGACCTCCAAGAAGGCGCCCCCAGCAGACTGCAAATATTGCCCCAGGACCAGAGGAGTGACCCAGATAAGAGGGACCCAAGCCATATAGGGCTTTAAAGGTTAAAACCAGCACCTTGAATCAGGCTTGGAATGCTATAGACAACCAGTGCAGAGCTCAGAGCCCTGGTGTTATGTGGTCCCTACAGCCCGTCCCTGTCAGAAGGCAGGCTGCTGCATTCTGCACCAGCTGCAGCTTCCAAACTGTCACCAGGGACAGCCCCACATAGAGCTCATTGCAGTAATCCAGCTTCAAGGTGCTGAACGCATGGATGAGGGTGACCAGATCGGAGTCCAAAACATGGCCGGAGCCTCTGCACAAGATGTAGCTGGCAAAAGGCTCCCTTCACCACCGCCTCCACCTGGCAATCCAGCCAAAGGCTGGGGTCCAACAGGACTCCCAAGCTCCGGACCTGGGGAGCCAGTGGAGGGCAGACCCCTCAGTGAGGGGAGCCATCACCCCCACCACCCAACCCACCAACATCACCTCCATCTTATCGGGATTCAGCCTCAGTCTGCTCCGCTACATCCAGTCAACCACTGCCTCTAGGCACCGGGAAAGCACCAAGACTGCAGGGCCTGGGTCAGTTGAAAAAGAGAGTTATAGCTGGGTGTCATCAACATATTGGTGGCAATGCACACCAAACCATCTCACAACCTCCCCCAGGGGTTACATATAGATGTTAGACAATAATGGAGAAAAAATAGAATCTTGCTATAAGAGAGGTGCCAGGGGCTAGATGTTTCAGCCCCCAAAACCACCCGCTGGCTCCTTCCTGAGAGGAATGAGTGGAACCATCCAAGGACCATCCTTTCCACCACACACACCCCAGGGAACACAATCTTCTCAGCAATAATTCATGATCCACTGTATCAAAAGCAGCTGAGAGATCTAACAGGATGAGTAGTGTTGAATACCCTGAGTCCATCTCTTGGCGTTGGTCGTCCACCAAGGCCACCAATGCAGCCTTGGTGCCATACCCTGGGTGAAACCCCGATTGAAACGCATGTAGAAAACTGATGCCATCCAGGTGACCCTGAAGTTGATGGGCTACAACCTGTTCAATAACCTTCCCTAAAAAGGGAAGGTTAGAGACAGGCCAGTAACTGGTTGGTGTGTCAACATCCAAAGATGGTTTCTTTAACAGGGATGCACCACTGCCTCCTTGAGGCAGTCCAGCACACTGCCCTCCCAAAGGAAGGCATTAATCACCCCTGCCAGCACTGGTCCCAAGGTCTCCCTGGAGGCTTTCACCAATCAGGATGGGCATGGATCTAATTCGCAAAATGTGGCCCTAACAGATCCCAGGACACCCACGGCATCAGTCGGCTTCACTTCCTGAACCTGATCCCACAAAGATGGACTGGACAGGGTGTCCATAACCCCAAGCTCTCCTTTCTCTGCATAAATTCCGGCTCTGAAATTGTGCTGAATCCAAGCGATCTTCTCTGCAAAGTAGGTGACAAACTCCTCACAGCGGACCTGGGATATTTCCTCCTCCAGGTGGAGGGAGGCCAAACTGACCAGCCCCTTCACCACCCGGAAGTGCTCCATCGGGTGCGACTTTGCAGCAGCTATGAGGGTGGCAAAGAATTCCTTCTTTGCCGCCTTCACGGCCACAGCATAGGACCACAAATGGGCTTGATGCTGTAGCTGATTGGATTGAGCATGAGAGTGATGCCAGCGTCACTCTAACTGCCGTCCCTCCCGCTTCATACACTGCAGCTCCTCGGTAAACCAAGGAGCCCAACGATGATGAAGCGTGGCAGTAGATGCCTCGGAGCCACCCAGTCAATGGCCCCCTCCAGCAAGATGTTCCATGATTAGACGAGATCATCAGCTAAGAAGCCATCAAGGTCCAAGGACACCTCCCCCAGCGCATTTTGGAACCGTTGTGGTTCCATGAGCCTCCAGGGGCGGACCATTCTAATAGGTCCCACTCCAGGAGCTATTGTGCGCTAGGAGTCTGGCCTGCAGGAGGTAATGATCTGACCATGACAAGAACATAGAACTAACCTCCCCCACTACTGGATCACCCACCTCAAGGCCAGACCAGAATACCAGGTCAAGCATATGCCACCCCCCACCCCGTGCGTCAGACTGTTGACCATTTGAGACATGTCCATGTTTGTCATGGCGGCCATGAGCTCACGCTCTGCCCCTGCAAGGCCGGTGCTGGTGTGGATGTTGGGATCCCCCAGGACCAAGGCCCTCGGGAAGCGCAACACCACTTCTGACACCAGTTCCGCTAGACTAGAGAGGGATGCTGCTGAGCAAGAAGGAGCCCGGTACACCAGCAACACCGCAATTTTGTCCCTTGTCAAATCAAACACCACATCAAGAGCCTCATTTCCTGGAATAGACTGCACTGGATACCTCCTAGCAGTCCAGGACTCCTTAAAAACCATAGCCCCCCCCGGTCCTCAAGTAGAGGTTGGTGCTGCACGGAGTAACCTGCCAGAACGAGGTCTTCCAAAATCAGGCCTGCCTCTCCATCCAGCCAGTTCATGGTGAAGCATGCAAGTCTGCGGCCCAATCCTGGATTAAGTCCTGGATCACTGATGCTTTATTAGCCACAGACCTCACGTTCAACAGCGAGGGGTTTTTTTTGGGGGGGTTTTCCTAAATTAAAATGTTAGTTTTTTTTTTTCTTTTTTCATTCATTTTTATTAAAAACAAAAATAAAATTTAAAAATTCACTGTGCATATGCAAAATGGCGACCAGACCATTATACACATGTTTAGCCCTATTGTAAAATGGCACCAGCACAATTTTGAAAAAGGACAGCCAGTCTGCATGTGAGAAAAATGTCCACCATGCATTAGCAGACCAGCTGCCCTTTTCCAAAATGGCACGACCACTGCTGGAACCCTTTCGGGAACGGATGCACTTGCGCAGAACAGCCCCGGCAGCCATCTTGTGAATGCACAGGCTTTTTATTTTTATTTTTTATTTATTGTAAAGAAAATGGACACTTTTTTCTTGGTTTTGTCTGTTTTCATCACCTTGATTTGTCATTTTTGTATTTTAATTACTAAAATGAATGGGCAATCATTCATGTTAGTAATTTTAAAAAAAGAAAACAAATTGCACACCCCTAATTGTGACCCACAAAAGTGGATGGACACAAAAAGTGTTAAGAGGTAAATGAATTCAGCTGTCACCCAGGAAATGTCACTTCATTTTAGCAACAATGACCCACATAATTAACTGAAATAATAGAGTGAATGGATATTATACCATTTGCCGGCGCATCCTGAATGAGACAAGATGTTAAGTGGATTTAAATGGTCACACTCTTTAGCCAAATCACTGATTAACTTTCTGATTGGGATAGGTGGTGTAATTGCCTATGCGATTTGGGTCAAGTACCTCAAACTAACGTTGAACATAACCTCAGGGGTTGGCCTAATATACCCTCGGGTACCATTCCCCTATTAACCAAAACAACATCTCCCCCTCAACCTGTGACGGGGCCATGGGGAGGGGGACAAAGTCTTTGTGGACCAGAATAAGGAGGAAGGTGCTCACAGGCTGGGGACCATACCTGTCCCTGCCACCCTTGTGGATCACCCCTCCCAGGGAGGCTACCCCACCACTTGCCGTACCCTGCATTTGTGGTAGGTGTCGACTCCCCATCTCTTACAGATATGCCTCCTACTTTATTAGTTTTCTACTAACCTATGACAACAGTTGAACCCCTGTCACTAAGAGTCCGCTGGTATTAGCTAGAAGGACCTGCCCCTCCACCTAACCTATCATCTACACAAAAAATCCACTAGCTTGTCCTTCAGGGTCAGTAGGTAAGAATCATTACCACCTGGGGACAGATGGACCCCATCGCTGTGAGAAAAAAAAATCGACTTCTTATGTGAGATGGCATGATGGCTGATGGCTCCCCCCAATCCCCTTTAACCATTTCCCTATCTCCATATTAATTGTTTTCCTGGTCCTATCTATTTTTCTAAGCAGAATTGCCTTGCCCCATATTATCCTTTTCACTAAGTTGGTCCAAACTAGTACTGCAGCTGTGAAAAGTTGTTTAATCTCCCACATGTCACTCTTTATGCCCTTAATAAGCTGAACCTCTTTAAGTGTGCTAAATAATTTTCCTCTAAGTGGAGGACAATAATCCCTGGCAGGGGACCCTGGTTCCACACACAACATGGGGATCAATTGATGCCATCTCATGCCACCACAGCCTTTCCAGAAGATCTCAGTCTGTGTCAACAGCCCCAGCTGGATCTCCCAGCATGTTTTCTCAGCTACCTTGCCTGCCCAGTGAACCAGACTGTGGCCAATGATCCATACCAGCTGTCCATGGCAGGGTGCAACTCCTTAGAGGGGACAGACATGCTGATTAATAGTGGGAAGGGGGTAGGGTTTCCCACATGTAAGACTGCTAGGCCCGAGAGCACCAGCGGCCTATGGCACGAATGCCCTCCTCAGGCAAGCCGAAGGGTAATGCAAAACTGACAGTCCCAATCCTGAAGGAGTGAGACCCAACATCTCCAGGGTGAAGCTGTAAGCTTGACAATGTGGCCACGTTATAGCCATGAATTGATACCTCGTAAGGAAACTGACATTAGCATACCTTAATAGAGTCTCCAGGAGCCCAGATTGAACAACAAAGTATTCATCTAGCACTTGAACCAGAAACATAAGAACATAAGAAGTATCATACTGGGTCAGACCAACGGTCCATTGAGCCCAGCATTCTGCCTCCAAAAGTGGCCAGTCATGGGGGCCTGAGAGAAGCATCCAACAGGTCACCATGCTATCCATTCCCTGTGGGTCATCCCCAGGTTCCCGACAGTAAAGGGTTTTGTTCCCCAAT
Organism: Sphenodon punctatus; assembly: GCA_003113815.1. NCBI lineage: Eukaryota > Metazoa > Chordata > Lepidosauria > Sphenodontia > Sphenodontidae > Sphenodon > Sphenodon punctatus. Next base: position 738,916 of record QEPC01013866.1, read on the forward strand.
CCTATCTGGCTAATAGCTGCTAATGGAACTATCTTCCAGAATCTTGTCCAAATCTCTTTTAAACTCAGCTATACTATTGGCCTTGACCATCTCCCCTGGCAGTAAACAACTCAAGTGAGACTTCCCTTCCTTTCCTGACTGTATGCCCCCTGCCCCTCTGGTCAGTCTTGGAATATCTAAGGTGGATAGCAATTACCTGGCAACCAAACCTAATGTTCTCTATGGCCAAAGCCCTGACTGCAACATCCCGGCATGACTCTGCTAGAAGTTCGCTCACCCTGAAGCCACGAAAAAATGCCAATTTAAAAGCGGTTGTGAACAACCGAACCTCAAAATTATCTGAACAAACTTGGGGGAGAACTCTACATATGTCCAACAGCAAGCGGGGAATTATGGGGACCCGCCTATCAGGGGGTGACTTTGCTCCTGAGACCAGCCCTCCATCATGCACCTGGCGAAGAAGACCAAATCCAGGTGCAGCTGGCTGTCCAAGTGACTCCTGAACCCCAGTGCCACCAATTTACTGACTATAGTGCCAAGCGCTGCCCCCAGCCTCCTTAAATCCAAGGCAAACTGGAGCATCTGGGCCTCGGGGATGGGAAAACATAAATCCCACCCCTGCAGGGAAGGAACCTGTGGAATTTGTAGAATGCCCTGCCATACGTGGCCCTGGTTTGTGCCACCAGGGATCCTTTTATGATGTAGAGATCTAGGATCCAAGGCTCCACACTGATGATGGAAAGGGCTCTGGGTTTGGCCTGGCTCCAGGTGCGAATGAATGAAACTGCTCCATCTGGAAGCAAGAGAATGTGTCAGCCACACCGTTATCTATGCTCAGCATGTGCTTTGCCTGGAAGAGGATGTTATGGTGCAGACAGGTCAACACAAACACCCTAACTAGATTCTATGACTCCGGGCAACCTGAAGGACAGAGAATTAATGATGCGGGAAACCGCTTGGTTGTCACAACAAAAGAGAACAGCATGGTTAGCAAATTCTACCGGCTACCACCAGGACGATGGAGAAGGGTTCAAGGAACACGAGGTTCCTGGTGATTCTGGACTTGACTCACTCTGGCAGTCAAGGAGCTGCACACCACATATCCCTGAAAAACATCCCTAATACTCAGGCCGCCTGTTGTGTCAGAATAGACCTGGAATTCTTCTTCCACAGGAGCTGACCCCATTAAACTCATCTAGAAAGGAGACGCACATGCTCAGGTAATCCTTCATGTTCCTGGTGATTCTAACATTGTGATATGTCTGGGGGTTCCTGGCCAGCCAGGCCTATAGGTGAGACAGGAATGCCCTCCCAGGTGTGACCACTCTGCAGGTGAAATTGAGGTTCTCAATGAAGCTGACTGAAGCTTCCTGACAGTGCTGGGTACTAAGGTAGGAGTTACCACTCAGGAAAAGGATCTGGAGGGTGGTTGTGGACAATACAATGAAATCCACAGCGCACTGCACAGCAGCAGTCAAAAAATCAAATGGAATGTTAGGAATTATTCATAAGGGGATAGAGAATAAAACTGAGGATGCCATCATGCCTCTATACAAATCAATGGTGCAACTGTACCTCAAATATTGTGTGCAGTTGTGGTCGCCCCATCTCAAAAAAGTAATAGCTGAACTAGAAAAGGTACAGAGAGCATGGGCATGGAAGGGCTCCCGTATGAGCAGAGCCTTGGTAGGTTGGGGTTCTTCCGTTTGGAAAAGAGACAACTGAGAGGAGATATGATAGAGGTCTATCAAATCATGAGTGGTGTGGAACTAATAAACAAGGAACAGTTATTTACCCTCTCAGCTAGTACTAGAACTAGGGGACACTCCATGAAACTCATGGGTGGCAAGTTTAAAACAAATAAAAGAAAATATTTTTTCACTCAGCGTATATTATAATTGGGTTGTGGAATCTACTGCCAGAGGCTGTGGTAAGGGCCAATACTATACCTGAGTTTCAAAGAGGTTTGGACAAGTTTCTGGAAGATAGGTCCTTTAGCAGCAATTAGCCAGATAGGATCAGGGAACATGATGGGAGCTAGGTAAAAACAACAGGGAATGGATTCCCCATTGTGACCTGTTGGGTGCTTTTCCCAAGCCACCGTGATTGGTCACTGTCAGAGACAGGATGCTGGGCTATATGGACCATTGGTCTGACCCAGTATGGCACTTCTTATGTTCTTATGAAAGTAACCTTGGTAGAACCAAGGCACTCAGTGATCTTGGCATGCAGGGCGTCCAGGTTATCCCCAGGGATATGGAAGACCCCCGCCACAGTATCCAGTTAAATTCCTAAATACTGCGGGATGGTGGAAGGCCCTTCAGTTTTCTCCAGGGCCAGAGGGATCTCTAGGCGATCTGCCACCCGCTGAAAGGTCTCCATCAGTTCCCTGCACTCGGTGGTGTCAGCACAACCAATGAACAGGAAGTCATCAAGATATTTTGTGACCCCAATTGCACTCGCGTGCTGCCAGACCACCTACTTGATCAAGGAGCTAAATTGCTTGAAAACCGAACAAGAGCTTGAGCCTCCCCTGCATATGGCCATGTCATAATAATATCAGCCTTGGAAACAGAAGCCCAGAAGACGGTGGCTGTCTGGGTGGACCAGGAGCAGACAAAAGGCCGACTTTATGTCACACTTAGCTAGCAGGACACCATGTCCATAACACTTAACTAATAACACCGCTGAATCAAAGGAGGCATAGTGGACTGGTGTGAGCTCCCTCAGAATAGCATTATTAATGTACCCATGCTGGGGGTACAAAAGGTGGAATATTAAGCAAAATTCATCCAGGGACTTTTTTGAGTGGGGAGATCACCATATTCAGGACTGAGGAAGCTGGGAATGAACCTGCAACCCGACCTTCTGCTCCCTCCTTAACAAACTTGGCTTGGACAATGTGCTCGAGCCCCAGGGCATATTTAAGGTTGGGGGCCAACACCCTGTGTTTCTGTACATTGCTTGAAGGGATCCTGAACCTGTCCCGGAAACTATTAACTATGTATTTGACTTTGTCCTGGTCGGGGTGGAGTCGCAAGGCCAGCTCGAGCTGGTTGGTTCCAGCTGGGGTTGGGGCTCTTTGCCAAGCCCTCTTCCACCCCCAGGGGTGTGCATGTCATTTTCCTTATTACAATAACGATAATGTAAATTCTCATTTTCATTCTTGTTATTGCAATAAAGGGAAAAAAACTAAAAAAATATGTATTTCTGGCTATAACATTTTTTATTCTTATTCAAGTCTGGTGATACTTTGAGGGGTTGTACCTCCAATGTAGGGCACTGTGTATACCAATTTTTGAAACAATTAGATAAAGGAATTCAATTTTAGAAGCAATTTAATGTTGTGATTTTAAAAAAAAGCTTAATTCATGCCTACAACTTATTTATCTTCTGTCCAATTTCCATGAAACCTGGGAATATTATGTCCCTTCATAGACTCTTTCCACTCCTTAACACTCCTGCCTATTTTCAGAAAGATTAGATAAAGGGTCTGATGGTATAAGACATTAACTTGAAAATACATTTTCAGCAGTAACGTGTTCCATCCTGTTTACATGACATTTGGCAGAAATGTATCACATACCTTCCCTGTCATCTCTGACAAACTACAGGACAATTTGATAAAGGAACCCAATTTTATAAGCAATTGAAGTTGTCCCCTTGAAGACATTATTCAGATAAATAGCAGCACATGCAGTGCCAGTCAGAGGCAGGCACCTGGCATGGCAGGGGAGGGAGTCTGTAGGAGGAAGGATGAGGAGCAACCCAAAAGATGGACAGACACATTCACTGGCCAATTACTGCATGCTTCCAGCTTCACTGGACCAATCGGTAGTGGCTTCAAGGCGGGCATAGGGGGCGGCCCTCAGGCGGGCATAAGGGACATAACTGAGACTTTGTGGATAGCATCCCAACAGTCAGGAGACATAGTTTACACATCCAGGCTGGCCAATTATCATCACAATCACATCCTGCAGCACTGTGACAGAGGACATAAGGGAACCTCTATTGGCTCTTTCCTAAACAAATGTTTCTGACTTCCCAGTAACAAGTGGGGGAGAGATTTTGGGCTGGTCACAGCACAGAATGAGAATATTTGGTTTATATTTCTGCTGGCCAATTGGCATCATAAACCGATTTTATACTACAGTGACACAAAAGAGAATCCCTGGCATAGGCTCCTTTTCTGCATATACTGTGCAGGCTTATAGAATTGTGACCCTTTATCACATATTTCTGATATGTGGCAGAGATGATTCTGAAAGTTTGAGATACAGCCCTGCCAAATTTCGTGTACACTGGTTGGACTACAAAGATGTTACAGTCAGACATACATTTATAAGTTAATTGCTTATACCACCAGAACCCTTTATCCAATCCTTCTGAAAGTTGGCAGAAATAGTAAGTGTGGGAAGAGGTATAAACCTTCCAGGTTCTATCTACATTAAATGTGAGACAAAGAAAGTACAGCTAAGAATGTATATGAAGATTTTTGCAAAATAATATTTTTCAACTGCTTCTAATATTGGATGCCTTTATTCCAACTTTTTGGAATTTGGTACACTTAATGCCTTCCATTGGAGGTAAATCATGCCAGGGTTCAGCCAGTTTTTGCATGAAAAACAAAAAAGGTACAGCCAAAAATGTGTTTTACATTGAAACCAATGGAAAAGAAAAGCAAAAACGAAAATGACATTTTGATATTTATGAAAATGAAAGCGACAGATTTAAATAACGAAAACAAAAAACAAAAAAGAAAAATAACATGGGATCCTGGTGGACACCTCTATCCCCCCACCTTGATTGCCCTTGCCAGGGCTCCCTGGGTTGTACTTTCCTTTCTCCCAGGGAGTTGCCTTGGAGCAGGCCGAGGTGGCATGATAATCCATGTAGTTCAGGCAAGCGTGCTGAAACCTGAAGAATGTACATGAACACTTCCCTGTACAAGTGAACTCAGAGTACTGGACACTGCCGCTCCCTGCTGCCTTCTTCACTTCACTACAAAAAGTATCATTGGCAGGAGTGACACCTCCCTTGGCTAGGACATGGTTGCTACCAAATCTCAGGGCATTAGGCACATCATTCATGCAAACCAATCAGAGGTCGCGGGCATGAATGTCCCACCTAAGCCCCGGGGTGAAGGCTGCCCTATGGCAAAAAGTCTTGTTGGATCTCAGCCACACAGTTGGGCGGCCGGATTCGTAGGCTCGGTGGACTATGCCTGCATATTTGAGGAGGTCTGAGGCCTGGGAAGGCCTGCCCTGGATCATCACACCTTGGTATATCGCATATGCAGCGGTCCAGTTGGACCAGTTTCTGTCAGCCTTGGGGTATTTAAAGTGCTTCTTCTCCTTTTTATCATCCTGGTCAGCTGGGTCAACTATGGGGTCAATGAAGATGATAGCAAACAGACCTATACACTCACCCCTCCAAATCTGCTCCCTAGTGGCTGAAAGGAGGTGTTCCGCAGTTGGTGCAGACATGCCTAAAAACCAAACCCTGAGGAGGGGAGCGCTTCCCAGGTGCCACCCTGTGATGTTGGCCCCATGCCAGGGTGGAGGTGAGCGGGGACCAGACCTGGAGTGCCTGCTCAGCCTGGGGTGAAGGGCCAGCCAAGCCTGTCACCACCCAAGTTGGGGATAGGGGGTGGATCACAGGGACCCATGCACCATTCCACCACAAAAGCTGGGTGGGAGACTCACTAGTGCCTGTTGACTGTGCACCTTCCCCAAACCCCGCCATGAGTGCCACTGAGAAAGCCCCAGTGGCGGGGTCCTGGTATTGACTCGTCCCCTGGATTGACACCCCAGGATACCACATACCAGGAGTGCCCACTGTCCCAGATTGCATTCCCGCCACCCTGCCCCATGACACCAATCATGGCACCCCAGTTTTTCACAACTTGTGTGCTCACGGGGGGGACACATCTGGAGGTGGTGCATAGTTGGTGCGCTGATCGGCCATGACTTGGATTGCCTGCTCCATGGCTTCTATCCTGCACAGCACTTTGTTGTCCTCCTATCCCTGAGCTTCATGCAGCCCAGCTTTCTCTGGTTGTGGCTGGCCCATCCTATTATCAGGGAACACAGAGGGGCATGCAAAGTGCCATTCTGTGGTGAATTATTATTCAGATATTTGGTGGGCTATCCAAAAATGCAAATATAGTCAAAAACATGAAAATGCCTATTAATATTAGCTCTAATCTATAGCTTTCTTATAACTCATTTTACTTACCCAATGCCACACAGCAAGTGAATAGCAATGATCGGGAAAGAATCCAAGTCTCCTACATCCCACTTCTTCTGTATAGCCATCCCACGTCTATTTTCCATACTTTTTAAAATTATCACTCTTTTTATTACTTTGAATTTTTAATTAATTTTATTTGGAAGCAAGATTTTAAAAAAGAAATCTAAGCTTGGTGCTCAGGATTTAGATTAAATAATATTCAAGGATTAAATTACTCCATAAGCATGACTCCCATTCACTTTGCTAAAACTTGTGTGAATGCTTCAATGGACTGAATTTGGCTGGACATTGTTGCATCTTCTCAAGAGAGGAAAAGGGTTTTTTCTGAGTTCTTGTTTAGCACTACACAAATCAACCTGCTGTGTATAAAACCCAAAATAAAATAAAATCTGTTTCTGATCACACAGAATATCTATTGGATGAGATTAACTGGAATGTTTTGGCTTACTTGTACTTATGCAGTGATGACAAGTAACTATAAACCCATTTTATCTTGGTAAATCCAGTTTATAGCTATTTTGAGCCACTAGAGTAATGTAAAGAAGTCAGAGAATACTGGTGAACCTGACCCACAGAAAATAAGGCATCACAACTGTGGAGGAATTTTTATAATGGACTCTATGGAATTAAGCTACACATAGCCAAAGGAAGGTATCACAAAATGGATGACACAGAGGCATCGTGGGTAAAATCAAATGCTTAATAGAAACAGTGCATTTGCCCTTTAGACAGAGAGCTGTTTCTTTCTGAATTCTGCTTTATAAACTAGGGCCTTGGAAAGTGCTCCACACAGGCCTTAAATCTAGACAGTGGGACGCCTTCCCATAGCAGATAGTAGAAAGTGGCCTTGCAGCTGTGCTAGTAAATTAACTTTGTTTAGGCACCTTACTTTATAAACAGTCTAGCTTATATTTTTTTGAGAATAATTTGCTTAGTAGGTAAACAATTGCAGTAACCTCCCATTATTGTATGACGTTGTCTTTGAGTGACATGCCTGTATCTTTTGCCTGTTTTGTAACCTATAAAATATCTATGTATTCTGGGAGGAGCCAGACCAGTCTGTTTCCCTGCGTGGATTCAGTACTGCTCTCTCTCTCAGCGTTTTGAGATCACTAAAGACTCTGACAGATTTTACCAAAAGTGTAAGTATGAAATTTACCTCAACACAACTATGCAAACTTGTTGTCATATAATACCAGATGCCTTTATTCTGATATTAATTAATACAAACAACTCTAATAGGAACTTTCTCAGGTGGAAAGAAAAACCCACATTTTCTGTGGGTGATTTCAGATGTTACAGGCGCCCGATTCACCAAAGTGGATTCTCAGCGGTGGCGAACCAGCTAACCACCCCCCATGGGCAAGAGAGGCCCCAAACAGATATGACAGGAGTGGGACCACGGCAGGGAATTGGAAGAGCATACCACGGCCCGGGGCAGCGCAACAGACGTTACGCCGATCCCGAGCCATGGTCAAAGCACCCGGAAGGCACTGGGGTGGCTCGTCCCAGCTGCTGCTATGTGCCCTTTAAATCTCCCCGGCCTGTGTTGTTGCTCATTGCCTGGCAGTGATGCTACATGCTTTGTCCCCATCTGGGAATCATGTTGCTTGATTCTGGCCAGTGGTTGCCATTCAGTCATTACTTTTATTGTTTCTCATTGGGAATCGCTTTGACCATGCTTTCGGAGATGGTCGGGGCCGGAGCTCTGGAAGCGTGGTTATTTTTGACTCCTGGTGGGGATTGCCTGTGGTGAACATCTGGTACCCCTGAAACAGATGTTCAGGGTGCTTTGGCCCCGCCACGGGATTGACCGTGGTTCACTGTGGTTGACTGTGATCTCGTAATGTCTGAAAATACCCTGTGTCTCTGCTACGTGCCTTTAAAATGTATTGCACATATGTCTTTTTAAAATACTTAGAACAATATGCTTAAAATGATCCACAACTGACTGATTTTAATGATATTTAGAATGCATTTTGTCATAGCATGTATTTAAAATATCATGAAACTATGCCAATTTTGTGTTATGTTGTGTATACAGTCTCTAACACAGCAAGATATATAGTTTAAATATATCTGCAACAAATTTTAAGCAAACATATAACAAGTACACAGAAACCTATATTTTTACCATATGTGAAAGAATTATCCCCATTACAGTTATTTTTATTGTCTGCTGCAGATGATTAAGTGAAGCAGATTCCATTCATTTTATTTTCTCCTACCAAACAAAAGGTATTTTTTGCAGATCCTTTGTATTCAGTTAGCACAATAACTAAACCTTGTCACGCACACACTCCATTTACAGCAGGAATCTTTCCCTACAGTGCTAATGACTAGGCTGCACTTTTTCGTATGAGTTCTGAAAAAGTTATAGAGCAAACCAACTCCAGCTTGTTCATGACCTACATCTTAAGAAACATGGCTTTATATCCTTGATGTAAACATGCTGTGTCTTAAGGAATCCTGTTATAATGTGAGTTCAGTCTTGTAAACACCTAAGACTGCAATCCTAAAACCACTTACTCTGAAATAATCTCATTGACTTCAGTGGAACTACTCCAAAGTACATTGTTTTCAGTCAAATCAGTAACAGAAATAGGATTATATGAATCATATATTCATGAAGATTTGCCCTTCTGGAATGCTTTGATCATCAGAGTCAAGGGTACCTCCGTTGATTTGTGTAGAAACTGGATTGCTCCTACCATCACTAAACTTGCTTTAAAAAGTGTAGGCAAGAAGCCTCATCATACATCCAACCTTTTTTTATTAACAGAAACATAGATGACATTAGATGAGTAACATTTCCAATAATACAAGCATTTGATTTAGGCATACAGTTGTAGCATTTTCTTAACTACTGTATATAAAAGTACAGAGATTATCACTACAGGAATACAACCCACCACCCTCAACATCTGACTCAGTCTGCACATTCCTCAATCCACTATGTACTTTAGGGGTGCCCAGAACAGAAAGTAATTTGAGTCAATAGGAAAAAGAACCTGTTCTCAGATAATGCAAACTTTTGATCCTACTTGTAAAAATCAAAAAGATCAATAAGAAATAGGTACATTTTGTGGACTTCTTTTGTCACCAGACTGTTACCATTCTCCACTGACCTCCAACAATTTTTAACACTTCTATTTCCCCCATAGGGATGTGCGAATGTGGTTCAGAAGTACGGAGTTCAAACCGAACTCGAATAGTTCGGTCGACAGAACCGAACTTTCAAACTGAACTCAAATTCGACTGAAATGTTTGGTCGAATCCAAATCAGGTCAGAAGGCAAAAAAATCCCGGTTTTGAATGTACAAACTCAGTTCGGAATTCGACCGAACTTAAATAGTTCAGTTGACCGAACCAAACTTTCGAACCAAACTCGATTTTTGAACCGAACCAAATTTCCGAACTCAGTTCTGTTCGCACATCCCTATTCCCCCACTACTTCTAATGTAGATCCTTTCTCTTTTGACAGTCCATTGAATACTTGGAAATCTGGGCAGTGGCCTCACCTTACCACTCTGCAGATTATAAATCTTATTTGCCATGGAACAAGCTACTTGAGAACCAAGCAGAGACCTCCAGGCATACTCATTTGTAGCTCACTGCAGCTTAACAACTCCCAGAGCTGCACAATGTCTATTTCACCAGAGTAGAAAGACAATAGACAAACAAACAAATGTTCTGCTTATAGCATCAAAATCCACCTCTATTAGAGCCAAAGAAATCCTTTTCAAATTTTATTGAAAACCCCACTCCCACAATATGATCCAGCACTTCATCCAGACTCCTCATGTAAAGCAGCAGTTTCTTGGCTGTGTTCATGAGACTAAGTTCCTGAGCTGCCACGACTACCATGTAAGAAACAATTTCCATAGGTGTCATGTATCTATAGTGTACTACATTATTCATCATTTCCTCAGAAATGTGGGATTGTGAAACTCTTTGTTACTTTAAAGCTACTGCTTTCCATACCAGAAGTTATTGGACCTGGCTGAGAGTTTTAGAGAGTTTACTATTTGTTAAGATTAACAAGTGTTTCAGATGGTTGTTTAGTTGGAGGGCATTATATGTTTGTCTGTCATACAAATGTTAGTCATTGTACACAGCTGGTAACATTTATGATAGGGAGGATAGTGCTCTGACATTAAAAGCAATTGGAATTTTGTCATTGACCTTAATAGAGGAGGACTGAGCCCTTAGGTTCAGGATCCCAGTGCGAATGAGTTCCAAACCTATAACATGCACTCAGACTGTTCCCAGCAAAGTCCTCCACATCCCAACCACCCCACCAAATGCATTCTATGAGGCAGGCACCTATGCCTCTCCCTCTGTCAGGTGGCATCATAGTCAGGAGGAGGGAAACTTTGTCAGTTCCTCTCCCTGTGTGTGCACATACTGTGGGTAAAAACAGATGTGACAGTGGTGAGGCACCTCCCTGACCCAGCCCAGGGCAAAAAACAGCATCCATCTGTCACGTATCTTGTATGTAGGCATATATTTTTTGACCATCTGTGTTTCAATATATTGGAAATCAGAATTGACCTCTCTGTATGATAACTTCCTAAAGAGCTGTCCTATGGCGACCTTTCTATTGAACTCTTGACCATATACTGGAATAGGAGATATAATCAGCCTGTATACTGGAACAGGAGATGTAATTAGCCAGTCCATCTCTTAAAGAAATCAACATTCACTGTTGACTAGAGTCAAGAGACGTGACTCCCAAGCAGGGCAGAAAGGGGCCTTGTTTTTTTGGAGTTTACTCTTTGTTAATCCTATCTTAGATGATAGTTACTTGTTTTAGTATGTATCAATAGGCTTCTTACTATGTACTTTGAGAAAACCCTCCCTATCAGCAGTTTTGACCTGACGTCATATTTAGCTTACTTCCAAGCAATTTTCATTCTATAAGAAGGGAGAGGAGAAATTAATTTTTCAGAAACAGTTCCTTCCTTGGAGCTTTTCTCATATCCATATGGCAGTATGGGACAAAGGACTGGGTAATATGAATGTATATTCTTTATGATGCATTGAGTCAACCATAGCAATAATACTTAGAGCATATGTTATATCTTATAGATGTTAAGATCTTTGAATTTGTAATAAGAGCTGTTCTTTGAACAGAAATGTCTTTCTAAACCATGTGTTTTTAACTGACACAGTTTCTCTTTTGTACTATGACTTTATTTGAACTTAAGTAAACTATTGTTTACTTAGCATTGTTTACTTAGCAACTAAACAACATGCTAACTGACCCCAACTGAGTTTCCACATATTGGAAAAGAGCACCCTATATCCAGATCATGTCAGGTCTGGACCACTAAGTGCCAACTCTCTTTGAGGAAACTGAGGCACAACGTGACACATCATTCCCCAGGGTGGGATGGGGGGGGAACACAGAAATTATGTTCCCGCATCCCTTGGCAGCCAGAGAACCATCCCACCATCCACATGCCCTGATAGGGTAGAGGAACAAAACAGATGTGCAGCCTGATGGCTCTGGGCCCATCCCGCTCCCAGCACCCTGCACCCCTACATGATCTATAGACTGTGTTAACATATAACTTTATAAAGGGGAACTATGTAAAAATGAGGAAACTGGTCAGAGGGAAACTTAAAGGACCAGTTGCAAGAATTAAATGTCTACAAGCAGCGTGGAGACTATTTCAAAACACCGTCTTGAAAGCTCAGATTAAATGTATTCCACAAATTAAAAAAGTTAGGAAGAGGACTAAATATCTGCCTGTGTGGCTAAATAGTGAGGTGAAGGAGGCTACTGGAGCCAAAAGGGCATCCTTTAAAAAATGGAAAGAGAGCCCCAATGAGGTAAACAGGGAAGAGCATAAGCGTCGCCAAAGTAGATGTAAAAAGTTAATAAGGCAGGCCAAAAAGGAATTTGAGGAGCAACTTGCTAAAGATGCTAAAACTAATATTAAAAACCTTTTCAAATACATCAGAAAGTATGCTAGAGAGGAAACCTGCTAGAGAGTCAGTGGGGCTGTTAGATGATATGGGACTGAAAGGGGTTTTGGGGGAGGGAAACGACATTGCAGAGAAGCTGAATGAGTTCTTTGTTTCAGTCTTCACTGCAGAAGATGTTGGGGAGATACCCAGGACTGAACCTTACTTTGCAAGTGATGAATTGGAAGAGCTGTCACAAATCAACATGACTCTGGAGGAGGTCTTACAGCAAATGGACAAACTAAATACTAACAAATCACCAGGACCAGATGTGATTGATGTGAGCCTCCTCGAGCCGACTTTGGTTGGGAGAATGCGGGGTATAAATTAAAGATGAGATGAGAGAGATGAGATTAGATGGTATTCACCCCAGAGTCCTGAAGGAACTCAAATATGAAATTTCAGACCTACTGTTAGTAATTTGTAACCTATTGCTAAAATCTGCCAATGTACCGGAGGACTGGCGAGTGTCAAATGTAATCCCAATATTTAAAAAGGGATTCAGAGGTGATCCTAGAAACTACAGACCAGTAAACTTGATGTCTGTGCCAGGCAAAATTGTGGAAACTATCATTAAGTACAGAATCGCTGGGCATGTTGATAAACATGACTTAATGGGGAAGGGTCAACATGGACTTAGTAAAAGTAAGTCATGCCTCACTAATCTGTTGGAATTCTTTGAGTGTGTAAATAAGCATGTGGACAAGGGAGACCCGGTAGATATAATTTACCTGGATTTCCAGAAAGTATTTGATAAGGTCCCACATAAAAGATTCTTGAGAAAATTAAAAGTCATGGGATAGGAGATAGTCTCGTACTATGGATTGGTAACTGGTTAAGGGATAAGAAGCAAATAGTAGGACTGAATGGTCAGTTTTCACAATGGAGAGATGTAAAAAGTGGCGTGCCCCAGGCATCTGTATTGGGACAGGTGCTGTTTAATGTATTCATTAATGATCTGGAAAAGGGCATTAAGAGTGAGGTGATCAAATTTTCAGATGACACCAAGTTATTCAAGGTAGTTAAAACACGAGCAGACTGTGAAGAATGCAATCGGATCTTACGAGACTGGGTGCCTGGGCATCTAAATTTTATTTATTTATTTAATTAATTAATTAATTAGTTTGTAAAATGTTACTACCCCGCCCCTCCTGCCACAAGCAGCTTGGAGCAGTTTGCAATCCATAAAACATTAAAACAGCAATTTAAAAACAACTAAAGGGAGGGAAAAAACAGAAAAAACCATACCCCCCAACCCTCCATCACTTCACACATCTCCCCCGCCAAATGCCTGGCAGCACAGCCAGGTCTTCCAACTTCTCCAAAAAGAGGGGAGATCCAGGGCCAGATGGGGCTCCACTGGAAGGGAGTTTCATAGTCGTGGTGTGGCCATTGAGAATGCCCTTCCCTGCGTGGCCCCCTTGAGCAGGGCACCTCAAGGAAGACCTTGAGCAGGGCACCCCCAGATGACCGCAGGGGTTGATCCAAGACCTAGGGAGTGAGGCAATCCTGCAGATAGGTAGGGCCCAGGCCATTTAGGGCTTTAGGCTAAGACCAACACCTTGAATCGGGCCTGGAAAACCACGACCAGCCAGTGCAGAGAACAGAGCACTGGTGTAATATGATCCCGGTGGCCCAATCCTACCAAAAGAAGGGGTCACCACATTCTGCACCAGCTTCAGTTTCCGAGCCATCACCATGGGTAGCCCCATGCAGAGTGCACTACAATAGTCTAATCTGGAGGTGATGAAACCATGGATGATTGTGGCCAGGTCAGAGTCAGAAACAAATGGCCGAAGCTGTCGCACCAGATGCAGTTGGAGAAAGGCACTCCTCGCCACAGCCTCCACCTGGACATCCAGGCAGAACTGCGCATCGAGGAGCACCTCCAGACTCCGCACCTAGGATACCAATGGAGGGCAGACCCCGCCAATGACAGGGGCCACCATCTCCATCGCCTTACCCACCAACATCACCTCAGTCTTGTCGGGATTCAACCTCAGTCGGTTAGCCCTCATTCAGTCCCCCACCGCTGTCAAACACCGGGTAAGCACCAAGACTGCAGGGTCTGGGTCAGTTGAAAAAGAGAGATACAGCTGTGTGTCATCAGCATATTGATGACACCGCACGCCGAACCTCCTGATCACATCACTGAGTGGCTGAATGTATTTATTTATTTATTAGCATTTTTTAGCCGCCCCCCCCCTCATGCCTACGGCATCTCGTATATGGGAACAGGAGAGGGGACAAAACTAAACCCTGCGGGACCCCACACGAGAGGTCTCGGTATGATGAAAAAAACTCCCCAAGAACCACTCGCTGAATTCTACTGGTCAGGAAAGAGTGTAACCATTCAAGAACAGTCCCGCTCACCCCTGCACAGTCCTGCAGTAGCGTCACCAACATCTTTTGATCAACAGTATCAAATGCAGTGAAAGATCTAATAGAACCAACAGGGTTGAACAATCATTTCCCAGCACAGATCATCCACCAAAGTCACAAGCGCAGTCTCAGTGCCATGTCCTGGAGAAATGGCAGATGAGATTTAATGTGGACAAGTGAAAAGTGATGCACGTAGGGGAAAATAACCCAAACTATGATTACACAATGCTGGGTACTATGTTAGGAGTTTCTACACAGGAAAAGGATCTGGGACTGATTGTGAACAATACACTGAGATCTTTAGCCCAGTGTGCAGCAGATGTCAAAAAAGCAAACAGAATGTTAGGAGTTATTAGCAAAAGGATAGAGAATAAAACAGAGGATGTCATAATGCCTCTGTACAAATCAATGGTGCAACCGCACCTGGAATATTGTGTGCAGTTCTGGTTGCCCCATCTCAAAAAAGACATAGCTGAACTAGAAAAGGTACAGAGAAAGGCAAGGAGAATGATAAAGGGTATGGAATGGCTTCCGTAGAAAGAGAGTCTTGACAAGCTGGGTCTCTTCAGCTTAGAGAAGAGAAGACAGAGATAGAGGTTTATAAAATCTTGAGAGTTGTGAAACAAGTAGATAGGGAACGGTTATTTACCCTCTCAAATAGTACTAGAACTAGGGCGCACTCCAAGAAACTAACTGCCAGCAGATTTAAAACAAATAAAAGGAAGTACTTTTTGACTCAACGCATAATTAACCTCTGGAATTTGTTTCCAGAGGATGCTGTCAGGGACAGTAGTATAGCTAGATTTTAAAAAAGAACTGACTAAGTTCTTAGAGAGTAGGTCCATTAATGGCTATTAACTAAGTAGCTTACAGGATGAACTTCTTACTGTTGGGAGCTGGGAGTGAACAATGGGGAATGGATTGCCCATTGTGACTGTTGGTTCTTCTCCTATGCAATCGATATTGACCACTGTTTGAGGACAGGATGCTGGGCTTGATGGTCCATTGGTCTGACTCAATATGGCACGACTTATGTTCTTATGACATGGTGAACTGTGGGCAAAAAAAGCCTCAGCCTCTGCGTCCAACCACCTCCACAATACTCCAGGAGGCTGAGGCCGGGGAACCAGCCCCTGACAACACCCATGCCAGCACACAAAGGTGCCAGCCACCCACACTGGGAACCAGTCGCCACCCACTGAAATCCAGTTGCAGGGAGCAAAGGGCACACCCCATGATGAGCTCAGGAAGAAAAGAGGAAACCAGAAGGGAGACATAATATGAAAGAAGCCGCATGCAGCCCAAAACAACCAGTCCCCCTGGAAGCCTGTCTTTCCAGTCCCTTCCACATACCAGCAACACCACAGGTCATAGATCGCTCACACTGGTGGTCAATAAGGCACAGTTCCAATAGGGTCCCTGCAGCTGCGGAGTAGGTTGGGCAATCCCCTTCCCCACAGAGAGATCACACACACAGACACAGGATAGGAGTCCATAACTCAAAGTTCCATCGTGGTCATGGCAGCAAGGGGGAGGGGTGGACAAGCCCCCCATCCCCAAAGACCACCAAACTGGCAGTCCATAGTGCAAGGTTCCTAGCGGGGTGGGGTCCCTGCTGCTGAGGAATAGGAGTGGGGAACCTCCGCATACAACCCCCATTGATATTTGCCCCTCTGGTAGCCCCTCACAAGCATAAGCTGAACCACCATATATCACTGAAGGGCCAGAGCCAACTGCACCTCAGACAGTGTCTTTCCACATTTCATGCAGGGCACGCAGATCAGCAGCACTGGGATCTTCATGCAAGAAGGGAGCCTTTGGAAGACCTGCAAGGAGGTTCTGCTCCATCATCTGATCAAGGCAGTCCTGCTAGTCTGGCCCCTGACTCACAGCAAGGCACTGGTGAAGGAAAGTGGCAAAGAGGAATCCGCTGTTGCAGAACACAGGCAAACACAGGCTGGCTTCTCAGGGAGAAGCCAGCAGGTAGTGCTGGGAGCTGAAACATCTTGCCCCCACGCTTCGTCCTGAGGCACAGGGTTCCATTCTGTCTCCATTATTATTTAATGTTTATATGCAGCTCTTGGGGGAGGTCGTGAGAGGGTTCGGGGTGCGTTGTCACCAATATGCTGATGATACTCAGCTGTACCTCTCTTTTTCAGCTGACCCAGACCCTGCCATCTCGTTGCTATCCCAGTGTTTGGGGGCCATGGTGGAATTGATGTGGCAGAGCAGACTGAAGCTCAACCCCGATAAGATGGAGGTGATAGTGGTGGGGAGAGTGAGGGAGGTGTCGGCGCCCTCCTGTAGCTCAACAGGTCCGGAGTCTGAGGGTTATGCTGGATGCGGATCTCCACCTGGAGCAGCAGGTAGAGGGGGTGTCGAAGGCTGCCTTCTGCCAGCTGTATCTGGTGCGGCGGTTGCGTCCGTACGTCTCTGGCCCGGACCTGGTCTCCCTCGTCCATGCCTTCGTCACCTCGAGACTGGACTACTGCAACACGCTCTACATGGGGATGCCCTTGTTCCTGTTTCAGAGGCTGCAGCTAGTGCAGAATGCGGCAGCCCGCCTCCTTTCGGGGATAAGTCACCGGGACCACATAACACCTGTGCTCCGGGTCCTGCACTGGCTGTCAATAGCGTGCCAAGCCAGGTTCAAGGTGTTGGTGTTGATTTATAAGGTCCTTCACGGTCTTGGCCCCTCATACCTCAGGGATCGCCTCGCCCTCCATGCCCCAGAGCGGCTCCTTCGGTCTGCCGGGGGTGCCTTCTTGGAGGTCCCCCGTGTTAAGCGGGGGGCCACAATGGGGAGGGCATTCTCAGTGGCCAGGCCGCACCTTTGAAATTCCCTCCCGGAGGAAGTTCGCCTGGCCCCAAGCCTTTTAACATTCTGGCGAGTTTGTAAAACCTGGCTGTTCGCCCAGGCCTTTGGGGAGGGTGGGAGGGTGGGTTAATGAGTTTTTATCACCCTACCCTTCCTTATTTTTTTTTTTGTACATTTCTGTCCTCCCTGTTTTTGTAAGATTTTTATGATTTTTAAAATATTTTTAAAATTGTTTTAATGGAAATTTGTTAGCCGCCCTGAGCTGTTTGCAGGAGGGGCAGGATATAAATATATTAAATAAATAAATAAATAATAAATAAATAAAGAAATAATAAAAAAAAACTCCAGGAGCTCACAAATCTCCTGCAAATTCATGCTCTCACTCACATCCCACAGTACCGTCACCAATGGGAGAGGCAGTCCAGTGGGACCTACCACCAGGAAGCCCAGTTCAGCAGCCCTCTCCTCACATTCCAGCCCAGCAGCTCCATGCAGCACCTCACGACCTCATAGGCAGCCACCCGGCAAGATGGATCAGTCACTAGACCCAGCACATCATTCCTCAGCCAAATGTCAGACAGGGCCAACATGTCACTGTCACAAATTGCCCAACTCCTCTGCACTTCACACACCTGTACCCTAGCACAAGGAACATCCCCATACACCTGAAGCGGACCAGTTTTGAAGCCTGATCTGGAATGTTTTTAAAGCATCCATTTTTACGTAACTTTTTATGACTATTACCTTTGAAATCAATGCCCCTCTCCACTAGATGGCTTCTGTGGTCTTAGCAGACCTCATTACATGGCAGAGATGGGTATGGCCTAACAGACATGTGGGCCCGTGTTGCCCTGAGTAGGCAGGCCTTGGCCCAGGATAATCACCCAGATCGGGCCTAGGGCACATCCCAGGCCAGCTGCCTGCCTGCTCAGGGCTGTCGCAAGTCAAAATCTGGCAGCAGCAGGAGAACAAACAGACCAAAGCAGGTCACAGCAGGCCAACACCATGTCTGTTTACATCCTGTGTGTGCATGTACAGGGGTATGTTTGGTCTATACATGTGCAGTCCTTGGATCAGGGCCTCAGTGAAAGCGCACTTTTGTCAGTATTCATGCAAATGTTGCAGTTAATCTACATTACCTAAAAATAATTAAAATACATTTGGGAGGTTTAGAATCAATATTTACTTTGTAGGAGAGAAATGATTGTATCAGACATAACTATCCTTGTCTCTCTCTAACTTGTATGTATTACAGAAACCTGGCTTGATGGGGCCAATCTTGGCCGATCTTATTCTAGCCGGTTATGCCGTGCAGCACCAGCCCCGCACTCAAGGCCAGGGAGGTGGTGTAGCTATTTTTTTTTAGAGAAATATGGACTGTTAGGAGGTATCCAGTCTAGGAGATTCCAGGGATCGAAGCCCTCTCTGTGGTGTTCAATTTGGCTGGGGGCAATCTTGGGATGCTGCTGGTATACTGGGCCCCTTCCTCCCAGTAGCATCCCTTGCCACTCTAGCAGAGCTGGTCTCGGTGGTGGTGTTAAACTCCTCCAGGACTTTGGTCCTTGGGCACTTCAATACCTATGACGATGCCGGCCTTGTGGGAGCGGAGCGAGAGTTCATGGCTGCCATGGCAACCATGGACTTGTCTCAAGTTGTAAACTGCCCGACCCATGTGGGGGGGCATACCCTCGACCTGGTGTTCTGTTCTGGTCTTGAGGCGGGGCATCCGATAGTGGGGGATGCGAGGGTCACACCCTTGTCAAGGACGGATCATTACCTCCTACAGGCCAGCCTCTCGGCACATAAGGGAATGGACCAGTTAGGTTGGTCCGCCCCCGGAGGCTGATGGAGCTTCAGCTGTTCCAGGAAGCCCTGAGGGATTTAACCTTAGACCATGACAGCCACTGTGTTGATGAACTTATCCGAGCTTGGAACATCTTTCTAAGGGTGGCCATTGACAGGGTGGTAATGAGATGTCTCCTACCTCTGTCTCGTCACTGCAGGGCCCCTTGGTTTACTGAGGGGCTGCGGTGTATGAAACAGGCAGGTAGGTGACTAGAACAATGCTCGTGTCCGACTCCCACTAAATCCGACCAACTTCTCCGTAGGGCCCATTTGTGGTCCTATGTTGAGGCTGTGAGGATGGCAAAGAAGAAGTTCTTTGCTGCCCTCATAGTGTCTGCAAAGTCGCTTCCAGCTGAACTATTTAGGTGGTGCAGGGGCTGGTCAGTCCGGCTTCCCTCCGCCTGGACAGGGACTTGTCCCAGGCCTGCTGTGAGGAGTTTGCCACCTACTTTGCAGACAAGATCGCTTGGATACAGAGCAACTTCGACACTGGATTAGGGGCAGTAGAGGTAGAGTGTGAGGGGATGGAGGCCCCGTCTGGTCCATCTTCTTGGGATGAATTTCAGGAAGTGATGCCAGCTGATGCTGTGGATATCCTGTGGTCTGTTAGAGCCACCAGTTGTGCATTAGACCAATGCCTTCCTGGTTGGTGAAAGTCTCCAGGGAGACTTTGGGGATGGTGCTGGTGAGAGCAATCAATGCGTCCCTTCAGCAGGGGAGATTGCCCCCTGGTCTCAAGGAAGCCGTGGTGCACCCCCTGATGAAGAAACCATCCTTGGATGTGGACGCACTTGCCAGCTACTGACCTGTCTTTAACCTTCCAATTTTAGGGAAGGTTATTGAACGGGCAGTGGCACTTCAGCTCCAGGTTCATCTTGACAGCATCGGTTTCCTTGACCCATTTCAATCGGGGTTCCACCCCGGCTATGGCACAGAGATGGCGCTGATGGCCTTGGTGGACGATCTCTGCCGGGAGATGGACGCAGGACGTTCAACACTTCTGGTCCTGCTAGATCTCTCGACAGCCTTCGACATAGTGGACCATGGGCTGTGTTGAAACAATTACAAGCCCTGGGGGATCTGGATGGGACTTTCCTTGGATGGGGCCAATCATTCCTCTCAGGGAGAAGCCAGCGGGTTGTCCTGGGGGCTGAATCTTCCAGCCCCCAGGCCCTGGATTGTGGCATTCCACAAGGTTCTATTCTGTCTCCATTATTGTTTAACTTATATATGCAGCCCTTGGGGAAGATCATGAGAGGGCTTGGTGTGCATTGCCATCAATATGCTGACGATACCCAGCTCTACCTCTCTTTTTCAACTGACCCAGGTCCTGCTGTCTCAGTGCTGTCCCAATGTTTGGAGTTCGTGGCAGATTGGTTACGGCAGAGCAGACTGAAGCTCAATCCTGATAAGATGGAGGTGATGACAGTGGGTAGGGGGAAGGAGGTGTTGGCTCCCCTCGTAGAGGGGGTCCGCCCTCCCGTAGCCAAGCAGGTTCGGATTCAGGGGGTGTTGTTGGATGCGGATCTCTGCCTAGATCAGCAGGTGGAGACAGTGGCTAAGACTGCCTTTTGCCAGCTGTTTCTGGTGCAGACTGGGCTGCATCCATATATTTCCAGACCTGACTTGGCCACCCTCATCCATGCTCATCACCTCGAGGCTGGACTACTGCAACGCGCTCTACGTGGGGCTTCCCCTGATGCTGGTTTGGAGGCTGCAGCTGGTGCAGAACGCAGTGGCTCATCTCCTGACAGAGACGAGCTGACGGGAACACATCACTCCCATGCACTGCGTGCTGCACTGGCTGCCTATAGCGTACTGAGCCAGATTCAAGGTGTTGGTCTTGGCCTATAAAACCCTAAACTTTCTTGGCCCTTCATACCTCAGGTACCACCTCATCTTCCACGCCCTGAAGCGGCCCCTTCGGTCTGCTGCGGGCACCTTCTTGGAGGTCCCCCATGTAAAGGAGGGGGCCACAATGGAGAGGGCGTTCTCAGTGGCCAAGCCGCAACTATGGAACTCCCTCCCAGAGGAAGCCAGTCTGGCCGCAAGTCTGATGGCCTTCCACCGGGCCTGCAAAACCTGGCTGTTCTCCCAGACCTTCAGAGGGGTGGAGGAGGGGTTGGGATAAAAGGTTTGGGGTGGGTGGGTGTTTTTAGGTGCGTTTAGAAGTTTTAATTTCTCTGTCTTATTATTATTATTGCTATTTTACTTATTGTTATTTTTTATGTTGTAAGCCGCCCCGAGATGCCATTGGCATGAGGGGGCGACTAAGAAATGCAAATAAATAAATAAATAAATAAATTTAAATCCATAGTAATCCACTCCATAGACACCATAAACCAGAGTCTTTGCATCCAATCAGATAAGAAAGGGCCAGCCTCTGTCTTCCACTTCCACACAATGAAGTGAACAGCTGCAAAGAAGAGGATTTGGTAGGTGACCTTGCTAACACCATTTACAGATTTTAGTAGATACAGCCCCAATAATGCCACCTATGGTGTTATTCAAAATCTGGTTTCATCACGTTATTTATAGAATCCCAGATAATATGTTTTCAAAAGACCTGTATTATCGATCATTGCCACCAGCAACCTCTCCAGCACTCCTCTGTATAATTTACATTCATTTTCTGGATGCGTAAAGGAGTTAAATACACTCTCATCATGAGTTTAATGTGGGGTTCCTTTATCATAAGTGACTAAGCACACTGAAACATATTTACTTATTTATTTTATTTTAAAACATTTAATATCCCACCCCTCCTGCCGAAGCAGCTCCGGGTGGCTTACAATATATAAAGTACATATAAAATCTATATAAAAATAATATAAAATAATATAAAACAATATGAAATGGGGGTAAGAGGAAAAGAGGGGGAAAGCATCTTCTCTCCAAGGGAAGAGTGGAAAGAGGGGGATGCAAAAAACATAAAAATTCAGAAAAATAAATGCCCCACTCCTAAAAGTAAATAAAGACCCATCCTCACCCATCTGCTTTGCCAAAGACGCAGCGGAACAGTCAGGTCTTGCAATGACGTCGAAAAGAGGAGAGGTCCAGTGTCATTAGGGCCTCTGCCAGGAGCGAGATCCACAGCTTTGGCGTGGCCACCAAGAACGCTGCCTCCATAGTCATCTCCCGGGAAATGCAGGAGACTTTGAGAAGGGCACTCCTGGTCGACCACGGTGGCTGATCCAGAGCATGGGTAGTGAGGAAATACCCCAGATACATGGGACCCAAGCCATGTAGGACTTTATAAGTAAGAACCAGCACCTTGAATCAGGCCCAGAATACTATAGGCAGCCAGTGCACAGAATGGAGCACTGGTGTAAGATGCTCCCAGCGGCCTGTCCCCATAAGGAGATGCGCCCAGTTATCACATTTATACACTAGGTGCAGCCTCCGAACCATCACCATGGGTAGCCCCATGTAGAGCATGTTACAATAGTCCAGTCTTGAAGTGATGAAAGCATGGATGATAGTGGTCAGGTCGGAGTCAGAGATATATGGCCTAAGCCATCGCACCAGATGAAATTGGTGGAAAGTGCTCCTTGCCACAGCTCCAACCTGGGTATCTATGTGGAGCTGCGCATCCAGGAACACCCCCAGTATTCAAACCTGGGGAACCCGTGGGGGGGGGGCAACCCCATTGCCTTCTCCACTAGCATCACCTCCATCTTTTCAGGATTCAGTTTCAGTCTGCTTGCCCTCATTCAGTCCCCCACAGCCACCAGACATTGCGTAAGCACCGAGACTGTGGGATCTGGATTGGATGAAGAAAAAGAGAGATAGAGCTGGGTGTCATCAGCATAGTGATGACACCGAACTCCAGAGCTCCTTACTACCTTGCCCAATGGCTGCATATCCACGTTGAACAGGAGAGTGTACAGAATGGAACCCTGTGGGACTCCACACGAGTGCTCCCAGGGAAATGAAAAATGATCCCTGAGCACCATTTTCTGAGTTCATCTGGCCAGTAACAAGTGGAATCATTCAAGAACAGTCCTGCCCATCCTGGCTTGATCACGCAGGTGAGTCACCTACATGTCATGGTCTACAGTATCAAAAGCAGCTGACAGATCTAATAGAATCATCAGGGTCAAGCAGCCCTGATCCAATTCATGGTGGAGGTCGTTGACCAAAGCCACAAGCTCAGTCTCAGTGCCATAACTCGGATGAAACTCGGACTGTGAAGGATTTAGAAAATTGAATCGCTCGAGATGCTTCTGCAGCTGCCGAGCCACTACCCAAAAAAGGGAAGATTAGAGAAAGGTCAATAACTGGCAAAGAAATCAACATACAGAGATGGTATTTTGAGGAGGGGCGAAACCTCTGTCTCTTTAAGGCAGCTCGGCACACTGCCCTCCTGAAGGGAGGCATTGACCACCCCTGCCAGCAACTGCCCCAATGTCTCCTGGCTGGCCTTAACCAACTAGGACAGGCACAGGTCTAGTTCACAAGAGGTGGCTTTAACAGCCTCAAAAACATTCTCTGCATCAGTGGGTGAGACCCACTGAAACTGATCCCATAAAATCTAACAAGGTGGGGCTTCCATAAACTCTGGTTCTCCTACTGTAATAAGTGCAGCTTCAAAGTCATGGTGAATCTGAGAGATTTTGTCAGCGTAGTAATCTAAAAAATGTCACAGCAGGCACTGGAAGGTTCCAGTTCCAAGCAGAGGGAGGCCGGATCGATCAGCCCATCGCTACTCAGAAAAGCTTCGCTGGATGAGACTTTGCTGATGCGATGAAGGTAGCAAAGAACTCCTTCTTTGCTGCCTATACAGCCACGGCATAGGATTGCAAACTACCTCTGTGTCGCAATCTGTTGGCTTCCCTGGGAGAACGGAGCCAGCATCACTCCAATTGCCACCCTTCTTGCTTCAGCAACCGCAGGTCCTCAGTATAACAAGAAAGCCTACAATGCCAATGCCTAGGGAGTGGATGTTTGAGAGCCATCCAGTTGATGGCCTCAGTCAGCAAGGTGTTCCAAAGATCAACAAGGTCATCGAGCATCCAGTCATCAAGATCAGAGGGTAGCTCCCCAAGAGCAGTCCGGAACCTTTCTGGTTCCATCAGTCTCTGGGGACAAACCAATCGAACTGGTTCCACACCCTTTCAAGGGCAGGCATGCGCCGAGAGACAGACCTGTAGGAGGTAATAGTCAGTCCATGACAAGCGCACTATTGACACCTCCCGCACCAATGTATCACCTGCCACAAGGCCAATGTAGAAAATCAGGTCAAGGGTATGTTTCCCATCATGTGTTAGGCCAGTGACCACTTGAGACAGGTCCATGGTTGCCATGGCGGCCATGAACTCACGTCCCGCTGCTCCAAGAGTGGTGTCAGCATGAATGTTGAAGTCCCCCAGGACTAAAGTCTTTGGAGACTGCAATACCACCCCTGACACCAACTCTGCCAGAGCGTGCAGGGATACCACTGTATAGGTAGGTGCACAATATACTAGCAGCACCCCTAACTTGTCTCCTGCAGATGCCACGCATATGCTCCTTACCACTCATATTCTCTTTTCTCATTTCCATTGCCAGGTCCTCCTCCCAACTGGAAAGATATCCTACATCGGGAAAATAAAATATCTCATACGAACTCTTATATAATCTGGACAGTAATTTTCTGGGATAAATATCAACAAGTAATGTCTGCTCTAGGGAATACAAATTTCTATTATAATAATATTTATCTTTGTAATGCCCAAAAAGAGATTTTAATTTCATACACAACAATGGATCCACTTTTTCTTTGAGGGTGGTCTCAAGTGTATCAATTTTTAAAATCTGTTTATTCACAAATAGATGAGCTGCCTGTGAAATTCCCTTTTTTCCATCTTGCTAATGTCTGTTTTTCCTTTTTACTAAGGGACAACCTTTCACGGTCTAGTGGGGAATAAGAGAGTTTTACCTGTACAATTTCTAACTTTATTTTGTATATATTCCAAATTCTCAGGACATGACCGATGAATGGATGAGTCTTCAATTCTCTGCTAGCCTCACAGGTAAATATTTCCCTATTTAAAAAATTCCTTAAAGTCTTTTATTTTCATCAGGTACCTTTCTATATGAACCCAACTTGTGTCTTTATTATCTAAGTACCACTGCCTTACAGCTCTTATTGCAGATGCTCACACATAAAATTTAAAGTTAGGGAGGCTTAGGCCACCTTTTTCCATTCGTGTTAAAAGTATGGATTGCCTAACTCTGGATTTTTGTTTTTTCCAAATAAATCCTAAAATACGCTTGTACAATGAATCAAAGAATTTTGGATTAGGTCTGCACATGCACAGAATCGCCTTGGTGGTTTTTTGTTAGATTTATCCAATACAGAAAAAGGGCAATTAAAATCTCGCATCATAATGATCTTGCTTTGGGCCTCTTTTTTGATAGTCTCAAGGTGCTGTCTATAGACACTTACTGTATCCCTATTTGGCCCATAAATATTAACCAAAGTATATAATTCATTATTAATTTCACCAATTAGGAGCTAGAATCTGCTTTCTTCATCCCCAATTTCCCTAGAGCAGAAAAAATTAAGCTGTGAAGCAAAACATAATATTACCCCTGCTTTTTTAGATTTTGCATTCGCAAAATACATTTTACCCATTTTTTTATTCTAAATGCAAAAATTATCTCTCCTCACCAAATGTGTTTCATGAATAGAAGCTATCTAAATATGGTTTATATTTTTAAAAAAAAAACCACATTCATTTCCCCTGTTTATCCCCCAGGTAACTATCTAAGGGCTGAAAACTGCCAGTACCATTGGGCGGCACCCGAAGGGCAAAGACCAAAGGGCTTTGGCCATTTGGAGGCCGTTCGGTGGCCAGTTAGTGACAGTGGCTCCTCAATGTTCTTCTTCAAAGAAGACACCCATCCTCCCAGGACACCCAGCCCCTCGACAAGATCTGAGTTGTCCAGCCCCAGCTAACATCAACCCCCTCCCCCTGCTGGAGGAGGGGGCGGGGCTGGCGCTCGGGGACGTACTTCCGTCCCAGTGGGGCCAAAAGCCACCAGTGGCTCAGCCTGGGGAGCAGACACCCATCCCCCCAGGGCCCGACCTGCTGCTACTGCCATCGCTGTGAGTAGAGGATCCAGCCCCCCGACAACATTAGAGCTGTCTGGCCTCAGGTAACATTGACCCCCTTCCCCTGTTGGAGGAGGGGAGGGGGGGCCAGCACTCAGGGACAGACCTCTGGCCCAGTGGGATCAAAAGCTGCTAGTGGCTTGGGCTAGCCGATGTTTGGTGCTCTGGACTCTGGAGGCAGTTGGGGTCAGTTTCTTTCAAAATGCCCTTGTGTCTGGCAATAAAACAACAGGCGTCCTGCCCTCCGTCATTCCTTTACCTGAGTGGCTAGTGGCCCTCGGGATGCACCTATCTGCATGGGCTTGGGATCTTCTGTCTTGCCTGTTTCCATACGACCCGGACCTGCAACCGGGAAACTATATTGCCAAGGGTGTGTGTCTTCCTGTCATCACTCCCAGTGTCTTTCCATCAGGCAATCATCAATTGGGCAAATAAGGTTGACCAACGCAGCCCAGGTGGCTGACATGGAAGTATAGGAGAGCTGGTCTTTGATCTTCTCGTTCAATCCCTTGCGGAAAAGGACTTTTAGCACATTATCGGGCCAACTGAGTTCAACGGCTAATTGTTGGAATATGTCTTTAACCCGGTGTGGGTAATTAAATAAGAATTTGAACTCCCTAGTGAACCTGTCAATATCTTTTAGCAAGCGACTCTCACTTATGAGCAAAGGGGTGACCCATTATAAAGGCCACTTTAGTGGCATCGGAATGGTATGTGTGGGGTTGCATCTGGAATACAAGTTTACATAGTGCCAGAAACCCTTGACATTGCCTTCTGGCCCCACTACATTTAGCGATAGGGGGTTGCTTAGGTTCCCTACCTACAGCCTCTGCTCAAGAAACCATTGCTTGACGTTGACTCCCTTTACAGCTATTGACCTGTCTCTAATCTTCCCTTTTTAGGGAAGGTTATTTAGCGGGTGGTGGCTCAGCAGTTGCAGGGGCATTTTGACCGCATCGGTTTTCTTGATCCCTCTCAGTTGGGATTTCATCCTGGTTATGGCTCGGAGACTGCGCTTGTGGCCTTGGTGGATGATCTGCACCGGGAGATGGACCAGGGTCATTTGACCCTGTTGGTTCTATTAGATCTGTCAGCTGCTTTTGATACGGTTGATCATAAGATGTTGATGACGGGCCTGCGCGACTGTGCAGGGGTGGGTGGGAATGTTCTGGAATGGTTCTGCTCATTCCTGACCGGGAAAACCCAGTGAGTGGTACTCAGGGAGTGTTTTTCATCATTCTGATAACTCGCGTGTGGTGTCCCACACAGGGTTCAGTGTTGTCCCCCCTCCTGTTCACCGTATAAATGCAGCCTCTCGGCAAGTTGATCAGTAGGTTTGGTTTATGGTGCCACCAATAGCTGATGACACCCAGCTATACCTCTCTTTTTCAACAAACCCAGACCGTGCTTACTCGGTGTCTGACGGTTGTGGGGGATTGGATGAGGGCTAATCGACTAAAGCTGAATCCCAGCAAGATGAAGGTGATGCTGGTGGGTAAGGCAATGGAGTTAATTACCCCCATCATTGGTGGGGTCTGTCCTCCATTGGTTCCACAGGTGCAGATTCTGGGGGTACTCCTCGATGTGCAGCTCTGCCTGGATACTCAGGTGGAGGCTGTGGCAAGGGGTGCCTTTCGCCAACTACATCTGGTACGTCAGCTTAGGCTGCATGTTTTGGACTCCGTCCTGGCCACCATCATGCATGCTTTAATCACCTCAAGACTAGACTATGGGTGAAAACAGACATGACGTTAACCACCCTTTAACCGCCCTTGGTGGTCATTTATGCATGTTTCAGGGCTGCATAGGGCACCAATACAACCCTGCAACATGCATAAATAACCACCAGGGGTGGTTAAAGGGTGGTTAGCGTCATGTCTGTTTTCACTCTATGGTAATGCACTCTATGCGGGGCTACCCATGGTGATAGCCCAGAAGCTGCAGCTGGTGCAGAATGCGGTGGCCTGTCTTTTGGTGGGCCTGGTCCACTGGGAGCAAATTACACCAGTACTCCTTTCTCTGTATTGGCTGCCGATAGTCTTCAGAGCCGGATTCAAGGTGTTGATTTTAACCTATAAAGCCCTAAACTGTTTGGGCCCCGTCTATCTGCGGCACCGCCTCACTCCCCGGGTACTGGACTGGCCCCTGCAGTCATCGGGAGATGCCCTTCTTTTGGTCCCCTGAATCTTCCAGGGGGCCATGCAGGGGAAAGTATTCTCGATGGCCGCACTGAGTCTGTAGAACTCCCTTTCGGTGGGGATGCATCTGGCCCCGGACCTTCCCTCCTTTTGAAAAAGCTGTAAGACTTGGCTATTCCATCAGGTGTTTGGTGGGGGAGATGGGTAGTGGGTGGGGGAGGAGAGGGATGGGGGGGGAGTGATGTTTTTATAATTTTAAAATTTTCTGGTTTTATAATTATTGATCTTTGTTGCTGTAAGCTGCCCAGAGCTGCCTGTGGCAGGAGGGGCGGGATATTAAGTCTTTTAATAAATTAATAAATAAATTTATTGGGCAATTAAAACCATTTATATTCAAGGTACAGACTGTAAAATCAGTCATATGTCCTCACTTTGGACTTTTTTAAATGGACCCAGGAGGTGCAATGCTGCAGGGGGGATGGATGGTGGCAGCAGTAGGTGTGTGCGGTGGGTGTGCAGCCCGTTGCATGGACGCACACCCACCTCCACCCACGGAGGTACTACCGTTTTCCCCAATGCCTCCATGCATGGGTGATGGGTGGAGATGGGTGGAGCACGGGAGTACGCATGCATCCCCATCTATCCACACCGATGGTCATGAGGATGCCCCACTTCACCCACCCCATCGCCCACATGGGCAACGCGAGGGGGGGCAGGATCTCATGTGAAAAGGGACTTTGTATTATATTTTGATTTTGATGTTTAGGGAACATGTATCATTCCTCAATATCAGTTGATCCCCATAACACAAATACCTATCACATCTGGATACCCCACACATAATAACCACTATACATTTTCTCAAATCACTTTCAAATAACATTAACAACAGAAAGACTAATAGAACTCTGCACAAAAAAATAAGTAACAATTCCAGTGACATATTCCTTTGGACAAATACCATTTATGGACCAATAATTAAACCAACACAAAAGCAGAATAGAGAAAAAAGAAAATAAAACAAAACAAATAAGAATTAAAAAAAGAAAAGAGAAACTAGAGTTACATATATATGGCTATTCCACCCTCTCCCTCCCTCCCCTTATAAACAAAGTACTTCACTTTAATATGTTAACACTGAAGTAACCTTATGTATCAATGTATATGTTTCCTTTTTCTTCCAACAAAAAAAGAAAAAAGAAAAAAGAAAGCAAAAAAAAGAAAGGGCAGGCTTGCCCCCTGTATGGGGGAGGTATGGCAGCTAGGCTCACATACCCCCCACCCTCACACACACTATACACTACCTGTACAAGCTAGCATACTGAAATTAGTAGGGGCAGCCTCACAGCTTGCAAGAGAAGAGGTGCGGCACAAGGCTCATACACTTCCTCTATGCCCTACACCCTGGAAAGGGGTACTGGGAAAATTTTAAACAACAAAAAATTGGGGGGAGACTTATCCCTTTTTGGGGGGTGGCATGGCAGCTGGGATCATGTACCCCTCCATTTACCACCACCATAAACAGGCCAAAACAAAATTGATCCCATCAAAGGAGACCACTAAGAAAAAATGGAATCAACAGAACCCAATTATATGGCGGAGGTATGGTGGCAAGACTCACACAAACACATCCATTTGCCACCCGCCATTATACAAAACTAAACAAAACTAAAAAAAAAAAGGAATGAATCAAATATACCCACCTACATTTCAATAGTCATTATAAACTAATAATCTATCCTTAAGAGGCATCAATAAAATTATATTTCATCTGATTCTTCATATATACATCAAGCTCTTCAATGTTATTTTAAAAATCTATATTTTCCCTTGTACATAAAACTAAAGCATACTGGAAACCAAACTTGTGCTTTAATACCAGAGTCCTTAAATAAATCAAAGTATCTGTTCCATTTCCATCTTCTGACCAATGTCTCTTCAGCAATATCTGGAAAGATTTTTATTTTCTGACCTTGGTAAGTAAGCATAGGTATCTTTCTAGCTTTCCTAATCAGATTTTCCTTATCTTGAGAGCATATACATTTTACAATAATTGCTCTAAGAGGTTCTTTACGTGAAGGTTTAGACCTCAAAGTTCTACAAGCTCTTTCAATCTCTATCTCATGAAGTTCTGTTTTATCTGGAAAAGTTGACAGTATGACTTTCATTACCAAATCCCTCACACCAGAGGGTTCCGAACTCTTTGGAACCCTGTGAATCCTGAAAAGATTATGCCTACTCCTGTTTCCAAGATCTTCTACTTTATTTGTAAAGGAAATTACTACCTTTTCTAAACTCTCCAATATGGCATCTTTCACTTTGTCATTGCCCTCTTGTATGCTCATTCTCTGTCCTATTTGGTAGACCTGTTTCGTTACTCCTTCTAGTTTTTTTACCAAAATTATCGAGAGTGCCATTGATCTTCTCCATATCAGCTTTTATTATTTCTCTATCATGTTTAGCTTCCTCATACTGTGTCTGTATAGGCTGAGTTAAAGTGGACAGCTGAATAGATGTCTGTATTTCCAGGATTTCTCACCTCTGTAGGTACAGCATCTGCCATCACAGGGGAGGAATGCAGCCTTGTTTGAGATCGAAGATTCCAAAAATGTGGTATTGTACTCGCTCCTCCACCTTGAGAGCCACAAGTCTTTCCCCCTTTTCTCCCACTCATACAGCCTCAGATATCCCCTCAATAACATAAACTTAAACAGAGCATTCATCTTCTATCGCACAGAGAAAACAAATCAAGCCTAGCACAAAATCATATTCCTTACATTATCCTCAACATCTCTCTCTTCAGCTGACTATATTAAAATTGATCTGCAGATTAATTAGAGAGAAGAACAAAGTAAACACAGGCTCCCAGCTGCAGGCCTTCTCTGATATACAGAGGACTCAGTACTCTCTTAAACAGCCTTTAAATAGCTCTGAATAGGGATGTGTGAAAAGAACTGAGTTCAGAAATTCGGTTCAGTTCGAAAATCGAGTTCGGTTCGAAAGTTCGGTTTGGTCGACTGAACTATTCGAGTTTGGTTGAATTCCGAACTTCCGAACTGAGTTCGAACATTCAAAACTGAGTTTTTTGACCTTCCGAACAGGTTCGTATTTGACCGAACAGTTCAGTTGAATTCGAGTTCGGTTCGAAAGTTTGGTTCAGTCAACCAAACTATTTGAGTTCGGTCTGAAATCTGAACTTCCGAACTGCGTTTGCATATCCCTAGACCTGAATCCTGAGTTCTCAGTTCCTTGCCCTTCCTTGGGCTGCAGGCATGGACACACCTGTGCCTTGAACTGTGACTGTTGTAGTCTTTTCTCCAGCAAGCCAAAGTTACAAAACACAGACCTTCTGTAATTTACAAAGCACTCAGGACTCCCTTAAACATATTGTTGCTGTTGCTGTTGTTGCCTGGCTGTTCCACTGCTCCATCGCTCCCCTGGGAACCTGGGGGGGGGGGGGAAGAACAGCACCGTGAGCTTGGGGGCTGGGGAGAAGCACAGAGGCCGGTTGTGTGGGCTGGCCTGGCCCTTCCCCTACCCGGAAGCAGCCGGGGATATTTAGCTCAGCTGCCAGCGGCGTCACTAGGGGATTCCACCTACCTGCACTGTCTTGAGCCATCCTGCGGCCACTGATGGGGACCCGCTGCTGCTGCTGTTGCTGCCTGGCTGTTCCGCTGCTCCATCGCTCCCCCGGGGACCTGTGGGGGAGGGGGGAGAACAGCACCGTGAGCTTGGGGGGCGGGGAGAAGCACAGAGGCCGGTCGCATGGACTGGGCTAGCCTCTACACTACCCGGAAACAGCTGGAGCTATTTAGCTCAGCGGTCAGCACCGTTGCCACAGGCTGCGAGCCACATGCTGAAGCCAAAGAGTTGCGGCCAAAGGGCAGAGCACTTAGGGGCACTTCAGGGTCGCAAGGGACACGGGGGTTTTGGTGGGTAGGGGTTCTTTAATTTAGGTCTGGGGGCCCAGGATGTGGTGGATGGGGGGGAGGGGCGGCTATAGGGGTGGTTCTTGGACATGGATGGTATGGTCCATGGAGTTGGATGGCTCGCGCCCCAAGGGAACCTAGGTACCTGTAGGAGGTGCATTCTGCCATCCCCCCACTGGGGTTCAGGGAGGAGCCAGGTTTAGGGTCCACACGTGGGGGGCTGTTGCTGCTAAACGCGAGGTCCATTGTGAACAAGGCCCCAATCGTACAGGATATAATCTCAGAGGGGGCTGTGGATGTCGCATGTATCATGGAGACCTGGCTGGATGAGATGCCCAGACCAACCTTAGTGGATCTCGTTCCGGCTGGGTATGCCATACAGCATCAGCCCCGCACGGGTGGCTGGGGAGGTGGTGTAGCGTTTGCTTTTAGAGAGGACTGGCCTGTTAGAAGGTATTCAGTTCAGGAGATTGTAGGTATTGGGGCCCTCCATGTGGTGTTTGATTTGGCTGGGGACAAGCTAGGGTTGCTGCTGGTATACCGGGCTAGGGTTGCTGCTGGTATACCAAGGGGCTGCAGTGTATGAAACAAGTAGGAAGGAGGCTGGAGTGACGCTGGCGTCGGACTCAATCTCCGCCCGGCGGAGCTGTTTCAGGTGGTGCGGGGGCTGGTCAGTCCGGCCTCCCTCCACCTGGTGGGGGACTTGTCCCAGGCCTGCTGTGAGGAGTTTGTCACCTACTTCACAGACAAGATCGCTCGGATTCAGAGTGACTTTGATGCTGAATTAGGGGCACTAGGCAGAGAGCGCAAGGAGGTGGAGTCCCCATCTGGTCCAACTTTGTGGAGGGAGTTTCAGGAAGTGACACCAGCCAATGCGGTGGATGTCCTACGGTCTGTGCGAGCCACCCGTTGTGAACTTGATCCGTGCCCATCCTGGCTGGTGAAAGTCTCCAGGGAGACGTTGGGGACGGTGCTGGCGAGGGTGGTCAATGCGTCCTTGCAGCAGGGGAAGTTTATGCCTAGTCTCAAGGAGGCTGTGGTGCGCCCCTGTTGAAAAAAACATCATTGGATGTGGACGCACTCGCCAGCTACCATCCTGTCTCTAACCATCGCTTTTTAGGGAAGGTTATTGAGTGGGCTGTAGGTGACCCAGCTCTAGGCGCATCTAGATAGCATTGGTTTCCTGGACCCTTTTAAATCTGGGTTCCGCCCCGGCTATGGCACCAGATGGCGTTGGTGGCCTTGGTTGATGACCTCCACCGGGAGATGGATGCAGGATGTTCAACATTTCTCATCCTGCTAGATCTCTAGGCCGCTTTTGATACTGTGGACCATGGGCTGCTGTTGAGACAACTGCGTGACCTGGGGGGGTCTGGATGGGACTGTTCTTGAATGGTTCCATTCATTCCTCTCAGGGAGAAGCCAGCAGGTGGTGCTGGGACCTGAGACATCTTGCCCCCACACTTTATCCTGCGGCATTCCGCAGGGTTCTATTCTGTCTCCATAGTTATTTAATGTATACATGCAGCCCTTGGGGGAGGTTGTGAGAGGGTTTGGTGTGCGTTGTCACCAATATGCTGATGATACTCAGTTGTTCCTGTTTTTCAGCTGATCCAGACCCTGCCGTTTCGCTGCTTTCCCAGTGTTTGGAGGTCGTGGCGGAGTGGATTTGGCAGAGCAGACTGAAGCTCAACCCGATAAGACGGAGGTGATGGTGGTGAGGAGAGCGAGGGAGGTGTCGGCCTTCCTGGTTGAGGGGGTGCGCCCTCCTGTAGCTTCGCAGGTTCGGAGTCTGGGGGTGATTTTGGACGCAGACCTCTGCCTGTTTTATCTTTCCCCACCCTTATTTATTTATTATTATTATCCCAGCCTGTTTTACTGTAATGCTTTTCTGGATTGTTTAGTATTTTTTATATATAAATTGTTTTTATGATGAACTTGTTAGCTGCCCCGAGCTGTTTGCAGGAGGGGCGGGATACAAATTGGAAAAATAAATAAAGAATAAATAGATTAAAACATTCCTTAATCTTGGGCTTTCAAATTCTATCCCTTCCCCGTGCTTCAGGCAGGGACACGCCTATGTCCTGAACTGTGACTGACCCTGTCTCATCTCCAGCAAGCCTGATTAATCCTGGGCTCACAGCCCTTACCCTTCAATGGGCATCAGGCATGGACCCACCTGTGCCTTGAATTGCAACTACCCTGGGCCAGACTCTTTGCCACAGACCTTTTGTAATTTACTCAGGGCTCAATGCGGGAGCCCTGGTTCTGGGCTCTTGGGGCTCTCAGGTCCTTGTCCTTCCTCGGGCTGCAGGCATGGACACACCTGTGCCCTGAACTGCAATTGAGCAAATCCTTTCTCCTCCAGCTGATCAAATTAGTCCTGTGCTTGCCGTCCTTGCCCTTCAACGGATGACAGGCACGGATACTCCTGTGCCGAGCACTGAACCTGTCCTGTTCCAAGCACTCAAATGCTGTCCCAAAACTTCTTTCTGAACAGATAGTTTTGAGGTGGAGATGCTGCTACTCACAGTCTCTAAATTCAAGCGTGACCATGTCCCAGGGCTAATAATCGATCTCTCTCCAGCTGCTCCACTGATTCCTTCCATCAGTGTTGCTTATCTAAGTACCACCAGCCATAGTGCTTGAAGGGACTATGCCTCCCACCCAAAATCAGGC
Source organism: Sphenodon punctatus (assembly GCA_003113815.1). Taxonomy (NCBI): domain Eukaryota; kingdom Metazoa; phylum Chordata; class Lepidosauria; order Sphenodontia; family Sphenodontidae; genus Sphenodon; species Sphenodon punctatus. Next base: position 774,031 of record QEPC01013866.1, read on the forward strand.
ATCAGCTTTCACCCCAGTTCCAGAGAGGGGGAGTACAAACCATCCATACAGGTGCCCTCCCTCAGATGCCACACCATGGTCCAAGGTCGACTCCCAACATCCAACAGGTCTCCCAAAACAAGTCAGGCCGCCACTACAGCCACCCAGGTGTTGAACTCTCACATATGGCTTTTCGACTAGTCTGTCTAATGTAATCTATCTATCTATCTATCTATCTATCTATCTATCTATCTATCTATCTTTTTGTGAGTATTTTTGTGTACATAAATATTTGAAACCAAGATGTTATTCCTACACATTTAGTAATGTGGTAATAAGCATATTTATATAAAATTTAGTGAGTTCATATATTTACAATGGAAATGCCTGCTAAGCCACCATAGAAGTATACACACACATAAATGTAAGCCACAAAAATGAATATAAAGTTTGCTAGGCAGTAAATAAATCTTTTCTGCATCTTCCTTTGTTCCTTTGTCAGGAAGGAACTCAGATATTTTTAAATCTAGTGTCCAGGTACATAGCCAAATATCATGCTTTTTCTTGAAGACAGGAAAGGATTTTATGTGCTTTTGTCTTTTCTAGGTCTGCTTATCTCGTCTGTCTCGTCCCACTCTTCCCATAAGAGTTTCCATTCACCAACAATTTCTTCAGTCTCTGCTCTGTTTTTAAGCGAAGAGTAGCCAATCAGGAAATAGAAACCATCCCATGAAAGATAAGTGATCAGTTGCACAGGCTGCTTATTAAATTCGGGACATTAAATTAACAAAAGGCCAAAGCAATGTGGAGAGTTTGTTTAAAGTTGACAGACTCAAATCTAGGCACATCTATTTGTTCATCCAAATAATAAATGCCTTTGTATGGATCGGCCAAACAAACAAAAAGACAAATCTGATTGAAAATTCCAATCCCTACTTGTTCCAAATTGGTCTTTTCCTCTCCTGAAAGTTGTTGTTATTTACTGATTATATTATTATTAAATATAATAGTAGTATTGATTTTTACCCCACCTTATCACCAAAATGGCTCAGACTGGCTTACAATAATTTCAAAACAACATTATCATTGCATAAAAATATATAAAATAAATCCCACTGCTACCCATTCCCAACCATCCCATCCGCCCCACTCCTCTCACTCTCTCCCTCTATTGTAGCCCCCCTTCAGAATAAATATTAAAACAAAAATAGGAGAAATCTCCCCTCCAAAATCCCACCATTCCCAACTATCCCATCCTACCCACTCCCACACACCCCCTTTCTCAACTAGAAGAGTCCCCACTTCTTTGCCCAATCCCACACTACTCATTTTCACATATTTGAGTCATGGACCACAAAGTGACTTTTGTGGGAGGGACTTTTCCAGTTGCTTTTTTGGACTAATTAATTTAGTGCTTTTCTAGTGATTTTACATGATTTTTTTCATGACTGTTGTAAGTTCTCATTATAAAATTTATTTATGGACGTATGTCCAGCCTTTTTTGAACAGGTACCACTAGACCTGAAATGAAAAATCTCTGTAAGTGCTGTTTCCAACAGAAATAGCTCTTTCACCTTCATCCACACAAAGAGGAAATCTACTGGCTTTTGGGGGGAACATTTTTAATGATTTTCTGCTATTTTCCACCATTTCAATAATTTCTGATAGTTTCCATTACTAGAAATTACTGGAAACTACTGGAAATTAGCAAAATGGCAGAAAACTACAGAAAACATCAAAAATGTCAGCAGATTTCTTCCTCACCCCTGAAAGGTGGATATTTCCTGATAGAACAAGAGCACCTGCTCTCCTTTCAGGCCTACTTCCAGCCACCAAAGACAGCCACTCTGAGCTACAGGCCTATAGGGATGAAGTGGAAGCATTGTTCGTCATTTTGCTGTTTACTGTCATGTTTCTGCACTCTTGCCAACGATCTGAATGCATTTGTCATCAGTTTGCGACATGTTCCGACATTTGTGAGAGTTTCCGATATATCGACATTTCTGACAATTAACAGATTTCCAACATTTGCATTTCCCTATACTTCACCTACATTTTCCTATACTTCTTCCCAGGGTGCACTGCCACTCAGAGCTCTTCTGCTGGGATGTGAGGTTGTCTCCATACAGGTAGTTGTAGAGGCAGCCTGGCCCAGTCTGGCCTTCCAGCAGCAGAGCTCTGACTGGCAGCACATCCTGGGAAGAAGGCCTTCTGGGGGCCAGCAGTCCTTCTACCCAGGGCATGCTGCCAGAGCTCTGCTGCTAGCAGAGCTCCACAGCTTGGAAGCTGGGCTATGCCAGAGCCAGCTCTGCTGTGTGCAGCATGATGGGCCCTGGCAGGCCTTCTTCTCTGGCTGTGCTGCCAGTTCACAGGGGCAAAATGACCATAGGGGTCACTCTTCCCTGGACCCTCTCCAATCTGGATTCCATCCCCCTTCACTCCACTGAAACTGCCCTTGCCAAGATCACCAATGATCTACTTGTCGCTAAATCTAAGCGCCTTTACTCCATTCTTGTCTTCCTTGACCTCTCTGCTGCCTTTGACACTGTCGACCACTCACTCCTACTGGACTCTCTTCACTCCCTAGGCTTCTGCAGCTCTGTTCTTGTCTGGTTTTCCTCCTACCTCTCTGACCACTCCTTTAATGTGTCTCTTCCCAATTCCAACTCCTCTTCCCTCCCCCTCTCGGTTGGGGTTCTCCAAGGCTCTGTCCTGGGCCTTCTCCTCTTCTCTATCTACACCCTGTCCCTTGGCAAACTCATTGCCTCCCATGGCTTCCAATATCACTTCTATGCTGACGACACTCAACTCTGTCTCTGCACCCCCTCTCTCTCCCCTTCTGTCCAAGCTTGCCTCATCAACTGTCTCTCTGATATCTCTGCCTGGATGTCCCAACGTCAGCTCAAGCTCAACATGGCTAAGACAGAACTCCTTTTCTTTCCTCCCTACCCTTCCTTTCCCTCTTCCCTGTCCATCCTTATTGATGGGGTCACCATACACCCCATTCCCCAAGCCCATAGCTTGGACTTCATCTTCAATACTCACCTTTCCTTTAAACCTTACATCAACTCTGTTGCCAAGTCCTGTCGCTTCGCCCTCCACAACATTGCTCGGATTCGCCCCTTTCTCTCTGTCTCCTCAGCCAAAACCCTTGTTCATGCCATGGTCATCTCTTGCCTTGACTACTGCAACCTCCTCCTTACTGGCCTCCCTGGATCTCACCTGTCCCCTTTTATCTCCATCCAGAACTCCGCTGCTAGAGTCATCCACTCAGCCCGTTGTTTCGACCACGTGCAGCCTCTCCTCTCCTCACTTCACTGGCTCCCTCTTCCCAAACACATCCTTCACAAACTCCTGGTATTCACTTACAAATCCCTTTACAACCTGGCTCCCCCTTACCTCTCAGCCCTAGTCTCCCTACACACTCCGGCATGCACTCTCTGCTCCTCTTCTGCCCACTCCCTTGCTCTCCCTCGTCTCCCCTGCTCCCCTAAGCGCCTTCGTCCCTTCTCCCTTGCTGCCCCCCATGCCTGGAACTCCTTCCCTGCCCATATTCTCCTTGTCCCCTCCCTCCACACCTTCAAATCCCTCCTCAAAACCCACCTCTTCCTTGCCGCCTTTCCCAATACCTGTTAGAACTTTCCTTTCAATATTTACTAGCTGCCCTCCTCACAGACTCCTGCTTAACTGCTTAACCAAGCCAAGCATGCGCACCTAAGACTTCGCATACGCTTTAATGTTATTTTTCCTTTGTCCCTCCCTATGTCCCCTCTCTTTGTCTCACCCCTCCATGTCTATTATATTGTAAGTCGTAGGCAGGGAACACATCTATCTTATTGTTCTGTAAAGCACCAGGTACACAGCTTGTGCTATACAAATAATAAATAATAATAATAATAATAATAATAATAATAATAATTTCATGCATGTGCAGAAAGACTGCCTTTTCCCAAAATGTGCCAACACTGCCCAGCCCCATTTGGGAAAAAGTCTGGGCATGCACAAAATGGGCCCCATGGCCATTTTGTGCAAGTACACTGGCAGCATGGCCTGAGAAGAAGGCCTGAAAGGCCTCTCAGAGTTGAGCTGGCTCCAGTGCGGCTTCCTAGATGTGGAGCTCCAGCAACACAGCTCCAGCAGCGTGCCCTGTGCTTAAGCCAGAAGGCCTTCTTCCCAGGGCATGCTGCTGATTGGAGCCCCGCTATGAGGCAACTGAGCTAGGGCATGTCTACAGCTGCCCACACAGAGGCTACCTGGCATCCTGGCAGTGGAGCAGTATCTGGACGTGCACCCTGGTGGGAAAAAGGACCACTCAATTGGAAAGGTGACCTGGCCTAGCCCTGCCAGCAGTGTAGATGCTGGCTCCTGGAGACCAGTCACCTATATCCTGTGAGGCCTGCGAACTGGTAAGTACATTAAGGGCACAGGGGGTGGGAGTCAGGATGGGCCCTGTGGTTGGGGGTGTTAGGGATCTGGATCCCCACGCCCACCATCCAAGGCCGGGGAATCAGGATGGGGGAGGTTGGATTCTTTTCTGTTGTTCCGATCCCCTGGATTTTTTTTTGGGGGGGTGTTCTCCGGTTCCCCTTCCTATTGAAGTCAATGAGAAGAGAACTGATACTGAATCAAAAAAAAACTGAAATGGGAACTGAAAACCAAGGGATTAAAAAACAATTTAAAAAAATTAATTAAAAAACAACAACCTGTGTCCCACCCCTAGTGTTTCTCATTGAAACCAATGGAAAATGAAAACAAAAGTAAATCTGAAAATGAAAATTAATTCCAAAGAAAGATCTGGCTCTGAATGTAATTTTAATAATGAAAACAAATCCAAAACAAAAAACAAAACAAAAATATGCACACCCCTAACAGCCATTCTTTAAACGTTGTGCACTCTTAGTTATTTCACAGCATTCTCTAGAAATCCAAAGATTCCCTCTACCTTCTCTGTTTCCTTACTGGTTTTCCTGATTAAGTCCTTCTTTTTTATTCCCCCACCCCCATTTTTTCCTCGCATTTCCACCTTCTTCCTTCTCTGCTTTTCTCCCTTCTCTTTCCATTTTCTGTTTCAACTTCCCTATATATTCATCATTCTACTAACCTCCACTCTTCTTTACTTCTTCCTCTATTTTTCTGTGAGACATGAAGTCTTTGTGGGCAGGGGGAGGTGGATATTTATTAGGGATGGGTGAACAGAACGCGGTTCGGATGTTTGGATGTTCGGTCATTGGTTCGAAACCCAAGTTCAGGTTCGATGGTTTGGTTCAGCTGAGTTCGGTTTGGCTGAACTTGTCCAAACATTCAAAAATAGCGCTATCGATACTGAAACCGAAACCAAATTTTTGGCCCTGAAAAGACATTTTTCCCACCCCCGAACTCATCCAAACTCATCTGAACATGACTGAACTGTTTGGTCATTCGAGAGTTCAGTTTGGACGTCCGGTTCAGATGTCCGAACAGACCGAGTTCGGTCCAAACTCTGAACATCTGAACCGCGTTCTCCCATCCCTAATCTTTATCTCCCTCTTGCATGAAAAACATCTAGTCTATGGACGTGTATTCACAAACATTTGTGTTTGAAGAAACACCATACTTCATGGTAGTTTTCAGGTTATTTATTTATTTATTTATTTATTAATTATTAAAATTTATCTGCCGCCCCCTTCTGCTATAAGCATCTGGGGTCAGTGCAGAGTTAACACCTTGTTGTCACAGGATTTATAACTTTATTCAAAATGAACTGCAGAGTTGATTTTGTATATATTGGTCTTCAGCCCTGCACTAAGGCCACTTTCAGACATGTCCCCCCCCGTGCATATTCGGGGGGGGAATGCACAGGACAAATATGCACAGAGATCAGCCATGGCCATCTGAAAGGCCCCCCCATGCAGCTTTGCCAGCAGAGATGCACAGAGATGCAGAGCAGGAAATCGAGCTCTGCATCCCTGTGCGTCTCTGCCAACAAAGCCGTGCAGGGAGGCCTTTCAGAGTAGCTGATCCCCGTTTTTATTCGGGCTGCACATTTCCCCCCGCAGACCAAATATGTGCTGGGGGGAAGGGGAGCATGTCCAAAAGTAGCCTAAGATCTCCATAAATTCCATATTCCAATCATTTTCTCCAATGAAAATCATATCCTTTGATTACCTAGTGGCAAATACTAGAGCAGTCCATGGTAAGGGAAATTAATTACTAGAGTTCATGTATATATTCTTCTGGGCCACTGTAGTTAACTATTCCTCAGTAAAACTGTTGTGTAAAAACATCCTCGTAAAGCATATGTGCTCTGAGCAGGGTTGGATGAGAGCGATAAAGGTGCCTGAGCTCTGTCTATACTTCAGTTTTCACCCTTTTTCGAGAATTATTTATTTATTTGTTTTTATTTATATAACATTTTTATCCCACCCCTCCTGCCTACAGGGCAGTCTGGGATGGTGGACAACAATATAAAACAATAAAACATTAAAACAATTTAAAACAATTAAAAATTCACAAGTATTCAGGGAAAAGAAACCCTCCCCCCACCCAACCCACCCTCCCCCTCCTCCTCGCCAAAGGCCTGGCAGAACAGCCAGGTCTTACATAAATGCCAAAATCACAGGACAGTGGGGGCCAACCAAGCCTCCTCCAGGAGCGAATTCCAAAGCACAGGGGCAGCCACCAAAAAGGATCTAGCATCGGTGGCCACCCACCTTGCCTGGGGAACCTCCAAAAAGGCTCCCACGGATGATCTCAAGGGTTGCACGGGCACATGGGATGTGAGGCGGTCCAGCAGATAAGTAGAGCCCAGGATGTGAAGGGCTTTAAAGGTTAAAATGAGCACCTTGAACCTGGCCCAGTGCTTTATAGGCAGCCAGTGCAGAGCCCGGAGTACTGGTGTCATGTGCTCCCTGCGGCCCGCCCACAAAAGGAGACGGGCCGCGGCATTCTGCACCAGATGCAGCCTCTGGACCAGCTTCTCAGGTAGCTCCACGTAGAGCGCACTGCAGTAATCCAGCCTTGAGGTGATGAAGGCATGGATGACAGTGGTGAGGTTGGAGTATGAATGATACGGCCAAAGCCACTGGACAAGATGTAACTGCTGAAATGCACTCCCTGCCACAGCTACAACCTGAGATTCGAGGCTGAGACATGAATCGAAGAGCACACCCAGACTCCACACTTGAGAGACCATGGGAGGGCGAACCCCCCCAGAGTGGAGATTCAATCACCCCCAGGCCCCTCTAAGCCCTCGCCCACCAACATCACCTCCATCTTGTCAGGATTCAATTGAAGATGGCTCAACTTCATCCAAGTCCCCACAACTAACAGGCACTGAGAAAATAGGGAGACTGCGTGACCTGGGTCGATGGAAAAGGAGAGGTAGAGCTGAGTGTCATCAGCATACTGATGACACTGCATGCCCTGAAGCCCTCTCACAATCACTCCTAACTGCTGCATATTGATGTTAAACAAGAGGGGGGACAGAATGGCACCCTGCAGGACTCCACATGTGAGGTCCTGGAGGGAAGACGTACACTCCCCCAAGACCACCCGGTGAGTTCTCCCAGCCAGGAACGAATGAAACCCATCCAAGACCATTCCACCAATCCTCGTGCGGTCCCGTAAGCGAGTCACCAACACCTCATGATCGACTGTGTCAAATGCAGCCAAAAGGTCTAGCAGAACCAGTAAGGTTTGACGACCCTGGTTCAATGCCAGATGGAGATCGTCAACCAAGGCTACCAATGCAGTCTCCGTACCATACCCAGGATGAAAACAAGACTGAAGGGGGTCAAGGAAACCAGTGCAGTCCAGATGTTCCTGGAGCTGCCATGCCACAGCCTGTTCAATAACCTTCCCTAAAAAGGTTAGACACCGGCCGATAACTGGCAGGAGCTTCAGTGTCAAGAAATAGTTTCTTGAGCAGGGGCCTAACCACAGCCTCCTTCAGGCAATCAGGGATGTTGCCCTCCTGAAGGGAGGCACTATCCACCCCAGACAGCAACAGCCATAACATCTCCTGGCTGGCTTTCACCAACCAGGACAGGCATGGATCTTGCTCACATGTGTGTGAGGTCCAGATGAACCGGGCAAGGGGAGAAGGAAGGCAGGAGGGGTACAGCCACACATGCAGTCACCAGGTGGCAAGGGTACATGGAAACCCTCAGGATTGTATAGGGCTGAAGGACTAATAATCCACAGCCTGAATCATCACAGGGTATTTGGAGGTCAGCGCACTCTTGGTGCAGCCACCTTGACAAGCACACAGGGTGATAAGGGGGGAAGGGAAGTGGGGATGGTGAGGAGAAGGAAGAGTGCCAAGCCTCAGGAAGGGGGAACAGGAAAGGGCTTATACTACCAGAAGGGTCCCAGGAATGGTGCAACACTGAAATAGTACAGGGAAATGCAGACGTACCAATTTGATGACACTCCCACTCCATGGCACTCACTCCTCACGTACAGCACAGTCACTCCAACATACTCAAGCACACACGCGCTCCATAGGCAATACAATAGCACAAGGGATCCAGGCAAAAGGGGGGCCAGTCTCACAGGTGTTGCAGCACTGATCACCAGCGCTGTTATTGTGGTGAGGGACTGCCTTTATCCCTACTGGCAAGGTAGCGTCGCAGATGCTCTGAGTGCTGCAGCGCCGAGATCGAGGCTGGGGGCGTGGCTTCTCCAGGCAGCAACTCTGGGTCCGCGCTCCCTGATGTTGTAGGGAGGCATGGGGGTGGTGCTGGTACATGTGTCCCCTGTAGGGGCATCGTGGGTGATGGCGACAGTGTTTCCCCATCGTGGGGAGCTTCGGGGCAAGCTGGTGGAGCTGGGGGCATTCCCTTTGGAGGTGAGGGGCGTGCGGCCACTTCTTGGGGGCAGGGTGCCCTGGCCTGAGTCCTGACAAAGTGGTGGCATGAACAAGGACTCCACATCGGCAGGTGACACCATCTGAAACCAAGCCCACAAAATAGGACAGGACGGGGCATCCATAGCCCCAAGATGATCCTCTGCAATAACTGCGATACCGAAATCATGGTGGATGTGAGTGATCTTATCTACAAAGTACTCAATAAACCGGTAATAGCAGTCACTGGATTGCTTCAGGTCCAGGTGGAGGCAGGCAGGACTAACTAAGCCTTTCACCACCCCGAAAAGCTCAGCTGAATGTGACTTTGCAGATGCAATGAGGGCAGCAAAGAACTGCTTCTTTGCTGCCTGCACCGCCACAGCATAGGCCTTTAAACTGCTCTTATGCTGTGATCGATCATACTCATCATTGCGAGTCTGACACCACCATCGCTCTAACCACCAGCTCTCCTGCTTCAAACACCACAGGCCCTCAGTAAACCAAGGAGATCTGCAGGAGACTTGGAAGGGCAGCGGACTCCTGGGAGCCACTCTGTCAGTTGTCTCATCCAACAAGATGTTCCAGAAGGCTACAAAATCATCGACAGAGAGGGTATCAAGATCCAGGGGAAACGCCCCCAGAGCATTCTGGAACCGAGTCGGGTCCACAAGTCTCCGATGGCGGACCGATCTAATAGGTCTTGCACCCCAGTGGGTGCTGAAATGCACCAGGATGCATGTCTTAAGGAGGTAATGGTCAGACCATGACAAAGGCTCCACCCCCCTGACTCCTACTAACTGATCCCCCTGCCTCAAGGCTAGTGCAGAAAACCAAATCCAGTGTATGTCCCCTCCTCATGTGTGGGGGCCACAGATGATTTGGGACTAGCCCAGGGTTGTCATGGACGTCATGAACTCATGCCTTGTTCCTCCAAGAGCGGTGTCAGTGTGGATGCTGAAATCCCCCATGACCCCTAATCTAGGGGTTCGGAGGATCACATCTGACATCAGATCAGCATGAGCATATAGGAATGCTTCCAGGCAATTGGGTGCATGGTACACCAGCAGCACCCCTAATCTGTCCCTGGATAAATCCAACACAAGATGGAGACACTCAACACCTGGTGGAGTCNCCCCCCCCCCCCCCGTCCCTCCAGACGAGACTGATGCTGCACAGAGAACCCAGCTGGAACAAGGTGGGCCAGAATAGGGCTTGATTCATTGTCCAGCCAGGTCTCTGTAATACACACAAAGTCAGCATCCTACTCCGGGATTAACTCCTGGATGGGAGATGACTTATTGACAACCGACCTCACATTCAGCAGCACCAGACCAAGGTCTGTGGTCTCCTGGGCCTTGACCCACAATCTACCTGCCTGGGGGGTTGAGAGGGGAACGGGCACAAGGAACCACTCCCTCCTCATTGATGAAACACACTTCCCCTTTGGACCATATCTCCCTCGACCCATAACAACCCCGATAGCTGTGGAAGCCCTCCCATCCTCAGATAACCCCGTTAGACACCCACCCTCCATGGGCTGCCCCAACAGGCTGGCGAGAGGGACCCTACCCTCCAACCCACCCCGCCAGCCTCTACCACTGGCGGGCAACCCTCCCTCCTGGAGGGTCACCCCTGCTCACAACAGGGGTTCCCCTCCACACCTCCCCCCACCCTCCCTCTCCTGCCACCAGAGGGAGGCCGTTAACCTCCACCCACCCATCCAACCACCCCACCCACTACCCAAATATTACCCCTCCACACACAATTCCCCAAACAAGAAGTATGAGACCCCACCCCTCAGTCAGTATCTTTACCCCTCTGCTCCCACCCAAGCTGGGAGGGGGCACCCTCCTGGCCGCTGTCACTGTGCTGGGGCCACTCTGCAGAGAAACAGTGATAACAATGGTGTCCGCCTCCGTCTGCAAACGGCCCGCCAACAGCACTTCACCCTTTGGCGGGGCCATTCAGATGGTTGGTTACCTGGAGGGGAAGGGACAGCAGAGTGGTCACAGGTAGGGAGGATTCCCAGGGCCTTGGCAACAGGGAGCCAACACCCCATCCCCTTTCCAGTCCAGTCACAAATGTGTGATGAATGCTTTTTTTTTTTCATTTCATTTTTAATTTGTATCTCGCACTCTCCCGCCCAAAGGCGGTTCTAGGCAGCTCACAACAGCAAATAAATACAATAATTGGGGGGGGGGGGTTTCCCATGCAGGGGAACCCAACAATCAAAGCAACACACAAATACAGCAACGCTAGGGTCTATATCCCACACAGGGGGATCCACCATTTCAAAAACAATACACAATCGACACTCTCCCCGCCTAATCATAATAAATAATTACATATTACCCCCTCCAATTATCCTCTGCTATTATCAGTCCCAACATTCCCATCCTGTTCACATCAGGGACCTTCTACAATACATCCTTCTGTCCCCTGCTGCCACCAGGGGACATCCTCCCTCTCAACCCCTCTCTCACTGGGGAGAGCGGGAGGTCTTCTCACAATCCATAACAGCAAAGAATTCACATCCGCTAGTCCCATTGACAAGCCCTCCTCCCCAACCTCCCGGCGAGCCGTGCCCCTGACACATGCCTCCGACCACCCCCGAGGTTATGAGGAGCGGCCCAGAAGGAAGCCTCCCCAGGTCTCGCCCCCGCAAGGAGGGGAGGACGAGCTGCTCCATGGCCCCTTGCTGGCCAACTGCCAATGCCCTGCCCCCAGTACCAGTTGTTAATGTCTGTAGTCATCAGGAGGGAGGAGGAAGATCTTGCCACCTTGAATGGCCACCGTGCTGCCTCTGGAGCCCCTGACCAGCTACTGCCCTCACTCCCCACAGCCGCCCCCGATGTTATGGGGAGTGGCCCAGAAGGAAGCCTCCCCAGGCTCTGCCCCCGCAAGGGGGCGGGGAGGACGAGCTACTCCATGGTCCCTTTCTGGCCAACTGCCAACGCCCTGCACCCAGTACCAGTTGTTAATGTCTGTAGTCATCAGGAGGGGGGAGGAATGCTACTATAACAATGACTTTTGATACATGTACACTACCCAACTCAATGCAAGAGGTAGCACTATCACTTTAATAACTAGAATTTCAAATAATTTAAGTGTGCAATTGGTACTCATGGAGATATTACACAAAAATCAAACTAATACAAAAAGTTGAAGTAATGGCAATGCTAAGCATTCTACACAATATTTCCCCCTACTTGCTAATTCTGAAAACAGCCTCCTTATTTAGCCCAGCAACAGATTCACATACATTGTTTTAACAGCTTTTAAGGGGACATGAAATGGGGGACTTTTGGTGGGAGAGGGTTAGGGGTGTATGGCAGTGTCATGGTCCCCTGGTGAGAGGGAGGGGTATGGGTATTGGTGGTGGGAAATGGTGCCATGACTCCTGGTGAAAGCGGGTGTTGGGGTACAGGCAGGTTGGAGGAGGGGTTGTGTCACAACCTCCTGGTGAAGGGGAAAGGGCATGTGGAACTGGGACTGGGGATTGGTACCATGACCCCTCTGGTAAGAAGGGGGTATGGGCAGCGGTCCGGGAAGAAGGATTGCCACGATCCCCCCAGCCAGATGGCAGTAGGGGCATGGGGAGTAATGGGGGGTTGTTGTGGTGGCTGCTGAACCGACTGGGATCGTGTTCTGCATGGGGAGGTATGGCCAGGATTGGGGGGGTGGGGAGTGTCTTCATGGGTACAGGGATAGACACTTGGTGTCTGTTCTCCTGTTTTCCTCTCCCTTCCCTTTCTCTCCTTCCCCCCACCATCTCAGAATATTTGGAGGTTGAGGTCAATGGAGCTTCTGATCTATTGCTGATGCTGCTTAATTCAAGGTCAGTGGCTAATAAGACAATCCATCCATGATATCCTTCAGGATGAGTCTGTTGACCTCATATGCATTACTAAGACCTTACTGGATGAGACTTCTGGGTCTGTGTTGGCCCAGATGGTGCCAGCTGGTTATTCAGTGAAGTATCAACCTAGTATTGGGGGCTGGTGGGGTGGAGTGGTAGTGATTTGTGAAGACAATCTGGTCTATCAAAGGTATCCAGTGTCTGGCTTGTCCAAGGTTGAATGTGTTCAAGGCTTGAGATAAATTGGGGATTCCGCTGGTGTACGGTATAACGCTTAAGCAGCAACTCCTTTTTCCACTCCGCTATTTCATTCCTCCATTTCGGAATTGCCTGTTTTCCTAACTTTGTGTAGATTTCCTATCAATTAACCATTTCACACATCTTGTCTTTCTGCAAAATCTATTTCCTGTTTATCAGCGGTCATGACCCTATATTTATTTTATTAGATAGGCAGATAGTTCACAGTCTCACAGCCTTTAAAATGGTCAGGAGGTCTTCTTATACAGCTAAACAGTCGCAAAATGTACTTAGAGGTTTTCCTGATTGGTGTAAACTAACAAACACAAAATTCAAACTAACCAATAGGACTTGGTGTGACGTCACTCTCTTCTGATGGTTCATGCCTAAAGGTGGGGTTTCTAACTCATACCCAAAGCAAGGGGGGAAAGGACTCATTACTGATAGAACCAATGACGTGGCAACATCTTGTAGTCATAGTCTCCATGTAATACGAGTGGGAATCTTTGTATATGGGATAAAAAATCTTTAAATTGTATTTAAATTAACCTCTTATTTTACACAGCTATTTAATGTTTAATCTCTCTTTTCTGAATTCTGTTCCTACTTTTAATGTTTTATTTTATAAGTAACTCAATTTATTTAATAGTCATTATTTCCTTATTCCTTTGTTATTTTTTTCTTTTCTTAATTCCGTTTCTAGTTTTATTTTATTTTTATTTTTTATTTTTATATATTATATGTATTAAGTAATCCATTCCTAATGTCTCATGCACTGATTCTCTCTCTCTCTCTCTCTCTCTCTCTCTCTCTCTCTCACACACACATAATCTACTATTCATTCTGTTTATACAGGCTTGTACTGCTTTATACACTTTAATACATGTTCTGATTTTACACCGCTATTTAATGTTTAATCTCTCTTTTCTTAATTCAGTTTTTACTTTTAATGTTTTATTTTATATGTATAGAGTATTAAGTAACACCATTTATTTTATAGTCATTATTTTCTCATTCCTTTGTTGTTGTTTTTTCTTTTCTTAATTCCTTTTCTAGGTTTATTTTATTTTTATTTGATATGTATTAAGTAACCCTCTCCTAATGTCTCATGCTTTGATTCTCTCTCTCTCTTATAATCTACTATTAATTCTGTTTATACAGACTCTTACTGCTTTATACACTTTAATACAGGTTCTGCTATTTATTACACAACCGTTTAAGGGTTAATAAAGTTTATATTAAAGTTAAATAGCACAATCACAAAACCCTCTTACATCAAAAAACAACATAGCCACATGTATCAAGCACACCATTCAAGATCCTTTCATTTTATAACCCTTAATATCAAATTATAACATTTAATCATAATTTTAATTAATCATTCCTTTTTTCATCATATTTTGTATTAGTATGATTAAATATTAGGCTGGAAGAACCTGTCATAATTAATATGCTTGATATAAGGTACCGAACCTACACTACTATGGCCTAGTTGATTTGTGATATGGTACATTGACTTGGACCATTGACACAGTAGCACCGAGGCATCTGCTTTCTCTGTGATAGCAGCACAGGTCTCCTTCATATACAAAAGACCTGAGGCTGCTAAAGTGGGAGGGTAGGCACTTAGAGCACAGACAGCACTCGACCCACACCAAGAATGCAGCATAGATCATTTTTTGAAGGATTATGCTATGGCAGTGGCAGCAAAGAAGACTTTCTTTACTGATGGAGGAAACTGTACCCTTCATCCACAAGAGAAAGTGTACCTTGTTGATCTTGTTAGATCTTTCAATGGTACTTGATACAATCGATAATGGGGTGTTGTTGACATGGCCGTGGGACCTGGCAGTGGTTTGCGGTACTGTTCTGGAGTGGTTCTGCTCATTCCTGGCTGCGACTCCTGCAAGAATCCAGAGGGTGGTGACTGGCAGTGGCTTATCATTCCCTCGGGAGCTTTCTTATGGGGTCCTTCAGGATTCCATCTTGTCTCCACCCCAGTTGAATGTGTATCTGAAACCCATGAGTGAGGTTGTACAGAGATTTGGAATGAAGTGTTATCAGTATGCTAGCCTCTAGGTTTCACCAGCCTAGATCCATTGCTGCACCTGGATTGCCAGCTTGGAGTGGTGATCAGGAGCACTTTTCACCAATTACATCTGGCGATAAGGCAAAGACTTTTAAAAAAATCAGATACGAATTTAGCCACCATCATCCATGCCTTCGTAACCTCAAGTCTAGATTTCTACAATGCACTCTAAGTGGGGCTACCCTGTTTGGAAGCTGTGTTGGTGCAGAATACAGGGGCCTGTCTTCTATTGGGGGTTGTCAGGAGTGCATTATACCTGTACTCCAGCATCTGTACTGGCTACCAATATCTTGTGGGTACAATTCAAGGTGCTGGTTTTGACCTATAAGCCCTTAATGGCTTGAGCCCCAGGTATCTGAAAGACAGCCTCCTCCCTCATGTCTTGTAACAGCCTCTGAGTTCAGCTTGGAGTGCACTCTTGCAGTTACCATCTGCCCATGATGTTTTTACAGCTAGGGGATGCAGAGAGTAATTTTTGGTGGCTGCCTGAAGATTATGGATCTTTCTCCCCTTGAAGGTTCATTTAAGCCGAAGCTTGTTCATCTTCTGGAAACACTGGGTGATTTCAGACGTTATGGGCGGGCGGTTCACCACAGTGGATCCCCAGTGAATAAAACAACCAAGGCGCGGGGCGAATAAAAGCCCCAAACAGACGTGACGGGACCGGGACCACGACTGGGAATCAGGCCGACACATCACGGATCGGGGCAGCGAAACAGACGTGACGCCGATCCCCAGCCATGGTCAAAACACCCAGAAGACACCGGGCAGGGGCTGGACTAGGGCTGTAGCGGAATATCGCAGCGGTAGCTATTTCCGGCGGAAACAGTGTTTCCGCAATTAGTGGAATGGCATGGCAGAGGCTTTCATTCCGCGGTTTCATTCCGCGGTTCCGC
>QEPC01013866.1:794967-828337 GCA_003113815.1 Sphenodon punctatus
CCTGGGCATGGTCCCTCCCCTCGGCGGGTCGCCCGCTTGCCCTCCATGTCTGTCTCAGATCCCTCTGAGACTGGCCCCTTGGTGTGGGAGTGTTCCCCCATGGACCCCTGGATGAGGGTGACGGCCTCAGACTCCGCCTGGCCAGCCTGGGGGTGGGTGCTCTCTGGGCTGCTGCCGTGGGAGGCTGCTGTTATCAGAGGTCCCTGGGTGCTCCTCCTGGGGGTCTGTGGCCCCAGAGCTCATGTCTACCAGGTGGGGGGTGAGGGGAGGGGGTACCTCATCCCTTTCCCTGTCCTGGACCACTGTGCTGCCCATGAGCCATGGGGCAACTATGGACCCCTTCATATGTAGGATGCCATCCAGGGCATCATAGAAGGGGGCGGTCCGGGCCCCGGGTCCGGAGCACCTATTGTTGTCCCGGATGGCCTTGTACCCCCTCTTGAGTTCCTTGGCCTTGGAGCGGCACTGTGCCACTGTGCGCTGATTCCCTGCCGCCTCCATGTCCCGCACTATGTCCTGGTAGACATGTTCATTGCGCTGGTTGAGGGCGAGCTCCAGCTGGTACTCCAGGGTTCCCCATATGCGGATGAAGTCCCTGATCTCCTGGAGGCCCCACTGCCCCCCTCAGCGGTACGCCTTCGTCCGGCATCCCCACGGCTGGTCATCATCATCCTCCTCCTCCTCCTCCGCCGGTGCTGCCTCCGCCCACGCAGGGCCGGTGTCCTCCGGGGGCTCATCCACCCGGGCCATTTTCCGTGTCTGTGGGGAGAGTCGGAGGGGCGTGTTGGGTTAGGTGCAGGCTGGGCCCCCTTGTGGGGCTCCTCTGCCCCCCGCCTCCTTCCCGGGGCTTCCTTGCCCCCCGCCTTCCTCCCAGTCTCCTGGGAGTGCCACGCCCCCCCAGGGTGCCCCTGTGCCCCCTGTTCCCCTCCCCTCCATTGCCCTTACCCGTTTCCTGGGTGCCTCCTCCGGCCCCGTTCCGGCTCCTGTCCCCAGGGCGTCGCATGGCGCCTGATGCTGGGTGTGTTGTTCCCGGGCTGCCTGCAGGGTCAGCACGACCCCCGTGTCCCCCTCCGCCTGTGCTCCCTCCACCTCCACTGCTGCCCCTACCACCTCCTCCGCCTCCTCCTCCTCCACCACCACCACCACCGCCGCCGCTCTCTCGCCCGCTGCTCTCTTCCACCTCCCTCCTCGCTCCATCCCGCCATGCATGCCTGTCGCTGATTTCCCTTTAAATCTCCCTCCGGTGGCTGTGTTGTTGCTGGTTGCCCGCCAGCGACGCTACGTGCATTGTCCACAGCTGGGGCTCGTTTCCTTTGCTCCATAGCGGGGCTTGGCGTCCAGACGTTACTTTTTGTTGGTTCCCGGTGGGGATCTCTTTGACCAAGCTTCCTGGGATATTCCCCTCGCTAGCCCGGGAAGCGTGGTTGAAACTGACCCCATGTGGGTATTGGGCGTGGTGAACATCTGGCGTGCTCCGAACAGACATTCTTGGTGCTTTGGCCCCGCCGCGGAATTGAGCTTGGTTCACTGTAGTTGAGAGTGATCTCGTAACGTCTGAAAATACCCATTGTAAGACCTTTTTATTTGACAGGCAGAGATAGGGTCAGGTGGGTTTGGGTGGTGGTTTTAGGAGAATGGTTGAGGGCATGGGAACTTTTTGATGTTTTTATTGATTATAAGCAGCCCTGAGCTTTGATGGAAAGGGTGACATGAAAATTTAAATTTAAATAAATAACTAAATAAAATAAATAAATATTTATTAATATATTTTACCCCATTCCTCCCGCCTCTGTAAGCTTGGGACGCCGAACAACTGTAAATAAATACAATAAAATACAACAGATAAAATATATATAAAACAGAATTATCATATACAAATAGAATAAAGCCAGAAGATGTGTAACCAGCACAACCCTCCCCCTTCCCAAAACCACCCCTCACCTATCCCCCCTTCCAAATGCCTGGTGGAAGAGCCATATCTACCATTATAGTACAAATAATACAAAGAAGCATAGCTCCATAACCATCAGCGGGGCTGATCACATGCCCCGGGCACATGTGCATGCAAAACGCACGCATCTCCATAGGGATTGCATTTTGCCGTGTGGGACCCACATGGATCCCGCTTGGGATTGCAGTCAGTGGCCCTATACTGACTTAATCAGTTTAAGAGCTGGCCTTAAAAGATGAATTATTAGACAAAGGCCCTATTCTGCTATCTTTCCTTTGTGCAAGTTTTAAATTGTCTTCAGGGGAACGTCTGGTGTGGATTATCTACTAATGGTAATGCACAATCATACACTAGGGTGTGTTTTTTTAAACAAAATTTCGTAATTTTGCCATGGGATGTAGATCAATTTTGTCCTCTTCACAGGATCAGTGGGTCCCAGAGGAGATAGCTGGTACAGCCAGAAGGCAGTGCATAGGACTAGGCCAAGGAATCAGTGGAGATGATCATCAGCAATTTGATTATTCTCAGTCTGGGGATTAGAGATTTTGATAGAGGAGCAGCACTGGAAAGTCAATAGATTATTTAGAATGATTATAACAAACT
The DNA here is from genome assembly GCA_003113815.1 of Sphenodon punctatus. Taxonomy (NCBI): domain Eukaryota; kingdom Metazoa; phylum Chordata; class Lepidosauria; order Sphenodontia; family Sphenodontidae; genus Sphenodon; species Sphenodon punctatus. The sequence continues at coordinate 797,522 of QEPC01013866.1, forward strand.
GCTTTATGACCCTTGGTAGAGTAATAAACTTTGCTCATTATAAAAAAGTAATGAAAGGATTCAGTTTAATAAATCCTCTGCTGTTTCATATTCCATTAAATATTAAATAATGAGAGAAGAAATGGTTTCCTTTGTTTCCTTAAAATGAATACTTCTAGAAACTGATTGAAGGGAATACAGAAAATTCATGTTATATATTCTCTTTTTAAGAAATGAAAATGTCTAAACTAGAACACGTTCTACTATGGTACAATGAGCAAACTCCTTAAAAGCTTGTCCAAGGAAAAACACATGGAAAAAGAATGAACTGTACTGACAAAACAGTGTGGAAAAGTGTACTGAAGAATACATCATCACATCTTCCCCTGAATTGCAGATTCAGTAGATTGCTCATCGAGCAACCGTGCTATGAGTCCCTCACCTTTCTCTCACTATAAGGGCATTGCCACCACCAATTTATAAAGTGGGAGTTGTGTGGTTGAGTTGGTGAGAGAAGGGGAAAACAACAGAGGCGAGAGATACTTTAATTGAAAATCCCAGGTGAATTTCTCTGCTTTATGTAGATTAGAAACATGTCTCGGCAAAACAATTCTGTAAACAAAGTAGCTAAACAATGACAGGGCCAATTCAATCCTGTGAAAATGAAATTTAAAAGAGCAAAAAGTGAATTGGAATAATAGAATGAGAGCTGAAGCAAATTTTAGTAACAAACTTCTAAGGGACCGATTCCAAGCCCCTCTGATCCCGTGTGAAACTGCGTGTGTGTGCACCACCCTTTCCAGCACATAGTGCAGCGCAGAAACCGTGCACATGGGCGCGTCCCCGGGGAATTCATGAGTTCTTGGAAACAGCCCACCATCAGCATAGGGTAATTTCAGGTGTTAGGAGACCATGGTCAACCACAGTGTATCTCCTGTGGTGGCCGTTTGTCCCATAATGTCTTACATGAGTTCCGCCAGATGTTCACCACAGTGAACCTCCGACGGGAATCACATTGACCATGATTCTGGACCTCCGGACGCCCGGAGGTCCAGAATTGTGGTTAGCTGGACCATGATCCGGGATCGTCCAAAAGTAACGTCTGTTACGTTGGCCTATCCCGGATCATGGCCCAGACCGTGATGCGGGATCGGGCGCAGTGGCCAAGCCCCGTCCCCTCCCCAATTCCCTGTAGGAATCAGGCCAACATGTCTAATGGGGTGATTTGGTGACCTGGACAGTCAATCTGTCAATGAGCTGGTCCAGCATTGGAACAGCTTGCTGGGGGAGGCCATTGACAGGGTGGCTCCGAGATGCCCTCTGCCTCAGTCTTGTCACCGCAGGGGCCCTTGGTTTACTGGGGGGCTGCAGTGTATGAAACGTGTAGGCAGGGGTCTGGAGAAACGCTGGTGTCGGACTTGATCTGACTCCAACCGACTTCTCCATAGGGCCCATTTGTGGTCCTATGTTGAGGCTGTGAGGACAGCATGGAAGGAGTTCCTTGTCGTCCTCGTAGCATCTGCGAAGTCACACCCAGCGGACCTCTTTTGGGTGGTGGGGGGCTGGTTAGTCCGGCCTCCCTCCGCCTGGACGGGGACTTGTCCCAGGCCCGCTGTGAGGAGTTTGTCACCTACTTCGCAGACATGATTGCTCAGATTCAGGGCAACTTTGACGCTGGATTGGGGGCAGTAGGGGGAGAGCATGAGGTGATGGAGGTCCCGTCTGGTCCAGCTTTGTGGCGGGAGTTTCAGGAAGTGACACCAGCCAATGCGGTGGATGTCTTAGGGTCTGTGAGAGCCATCTGTTGTGAACTTGATCCATGCCTGTCCTGGTTGGTGAAAGCCTCCAGGGAGATGCTGGGGACAGTGCTGGCGGGGATAGTGAATGCGTCCTTGCAGCAGGGGAGGTTGTCACCCAGCCTCAAGGAGGCTGTGGTGCCCCCCTGCTGAAAAAACCATCTTTGGATGTGGACGCACTCACCAGTTACCGACCTGTCTCTAACCTTCCCTTTTTAGGGAAGGTTATTGAGCGGCCAGTGGTGATCCCGCTCCAGGCGCACCTAGATAGCATCGGTTTCCTGGACCCTTTTCAATCTGGGTTCTGCCCTGGCTAGAGCACTGAGATGGCGTTGGTGGCCTTGATCAACGATCTCCGCCAGGATATGGATGCAAGATGTTCGACATTTCTCATTCTGCTAGATCTCTTGGCTGCTTTTGACACTGTGGACCATGGGCTGCTGCTGAAATGGTTGCATGACCTGCGGGGTCTGGATGGGACTGTTCTTGAATGGTTCCATTCATTCCTCTGGGGGAGAAGCCAGCGGGTGGTGTAGGGGGATGAGACATCTTGCCCCCGTGCTCTATCATGTGGTATTCTGCAGGGTTCCATCCTGTCTCCATTATTATTTAATGTATATATGCAGCCCTCTGGGGAGGTCGTGAGAGGGTTCAGGGTGCGATGTCACCATTATGCTGATGATACACAGCTGTACCTCTCTTTTTCAACTGACCCAGACCCTGCCGTCTCAGTGCTATCCCAATGTTTGGAGGCCATGGTGGACCGTGCAGACTGAAGCTCAACCCCAATAAGACAGAGGTGATGTTGGTGGGGAGAGCATGGGAGGTGTTGACCCCCCTGATTGGGGGGGTTCACCCTCCTATAGCTCAGCAGGTCCGGAGTCTGGGGGTAATATTGGATGTGGATCTCCGCCTGGAGCAGCAGGTGGAAGCAGATGCGAAGACGGCCTTCCACCAGTTGCATCTGATGTGGAGGCTGCGTTCGTACATCTCCGGCCAGGACCTGGCCTCCCTCATCCATGCCTTCGTCACCTCGAGGCTGGACTACTGTAACGTGCTCTATGTGGGGCTTCCCTTGTTCCTGGTTCAGAGGCTACAGCTAGTGCAGAATGCGGCGGCCCAGCTCCTTTCGGGGATGGGTCGTCGGGAGCACATAACACCTGTGCTCTGGACTCTGCATTTGTTTCCTATAGTTTGCTGAGCTAGGTTCAAGGTTTTGGTGTTGATCTATAAGGCCCTTCATGGTCTGGGCCCCTCATACCTCAGGGACCAGCTCACCCTCCGTGTCCCAGAGCGGCTCCTTCGGTCTGCTGGAGGTGCCTTCTAGGAGGTTAAGTGGGGGGCCAGAATGGAGAGGGCATTCTCGGTGGCCGGAGGAAGCTCACCTGGCCCCAAGCCTTTTGACATTTCGGCTAAGATGTAAAACCTGGCTGTTCGCCCAGGCCTTTCGGGAATGGGGGGAGAGGGGGTTAGTGGGGTTTTATCTCCCCTTACCTTTATTTGTTTTATTGTGATACCCCAGTCCTGTTTTATTTGTTTTAATTGTAGTATTTCTGAATGTTTTAAATTGTTTTTAGATGTATTTTATAGTTGTGTTTGTTTTTTGGTTTGTTAGCTGTCCTGAGCTATTTTAGGAGGGGTGGGGTAGAAATTTGACTAAATAAATAAATAAATAAATAAATAAAAAAAATTCAGGCGTTACAGACTCCCGAATCACCACAGTGGATTCCCAGCAGTGGCGAGCCGAACAACCACCCCCCGTGGTCCAGGAAGGCCCCAAACAGACATGACGGGAGCGGGAACATGGCAGAGAATTGGCCCGACAGACCATGGCCCGGGGCAGCGCAACAGACATGATGCCGATTCCAGACCATGCTTAAAACACCCAGAAGGCACCGGGGAGGGGCGGGAGGCAGACATGGCCGACTGAGGGCAAAAGAAGCCAGATGGGCCAAAAGGAAATGCCCACACAAGGGAAATGGGAAGGGAGGGGGAGGAGGGAGAAGAGCTGCCTAGGTGGCACACACAACAGGCACAGAGACAATGAGGTCATTGTGGAACACACAGCACAAACACACACCCAGGCGCATACACCCTGGCACGGGAAAGGAAGGAAAGGGGAACACAGCGGGATGGCCAATACACATGGCACAACGGGCACGGGGGGGAGGGGGGACCCTGGATCAGGGAAGCGGGAGGGGGATCAGCCCGGGGGCAGGGCAGGACACTGGAAACAGCAATCAGAACCCTGACAACAGCACAGGATGTACAGGCAACCCCACAGCTACACAGGCAGCCCTGGCATGGGGGGACCCCTCAGGGGCAGAGCACAGGCACAGGGGGAGGCCACACAGGCATGGAGCGGCCCAATCCAGGAGGCATACAGGGACCTCACACACCGGCGAGGGTGCGATGGACAGTATGGAGGCGAGCCGGAGCTGAGGAGCAGTGCAGGTGGTCCAACCCCTCCCCCCCGGAGGACACCGGAGGTGAGGTCAGGGTCCCCCAGAATCCAACAGTCACAGAGTCACCCAAGGGGGTGGGGGGCAGAGGCACAGGAGGGATCGCAGCCAGACTATGAGGGACAGCAGCACCCGGGGTGCTCAGATATCAGGACACCGACACAGGAGATGGCAGCCAGGGAGGGGGACACCGGTTGCAAAGTTGGACAAGGGGGGGCCGTGGAGGGGGCCAAGAGGCACAGGCAGGGGCAGCAGAACCCCAGGAACTGGCCAGCACAGCAGCAAGCCTCGGACAGCATGGGGGGAGCGGGCAGCGACCCGCGGTGTCAGGGTGGAGGCAGGAGCACACACCAGGGCCAGCATCCAGGGCCTGGAAGGCACAAGGTGCCTCACAGTCAGCTGCAGAGGGCCACGATGGGGGATGGGGTCAGGTGGCCCACCAGGTGCATGAATTGGGGCCTTTGGAGCATGCAGACTGGCCTTTGGTATCCCAGTGCAGACATGTGGTGGGTGATGAGGTAGTATGCTTCGAAGGAATCCTGCATGGTGAGTCCCACCTGGACATCGGAGTGGGACCACACATCAGTCAGCTCCACCCCGGTGGGCTCTGACAAGCCATAGTCACCAGCTGGGGACCATGGAAGGTGACCAAGCTCCAACAGGTGGTGATAGACCACCCCATGTGACCTCTGGTACCCATGGGCCCCATGAACACAGCCAAAGAAGGACACGGCCAGGGCAGGGCCTCCCTCTGCCAGACAGGCTGTGTAGGTGGCCAGGCAGCACACACAAAGAGCAGATACGGTCTCCACCACGGACCACCCCACATGCAAGCACCTCATCTCTGGGATGTGTCCATCGGGAAAGGGACACAGACCCAGCGCCTATGCATGCAGTCGGCAGTCGTGGGCTCTTGCCTCATAGCCAAAGTAGCGCAGGCCAGAGATCAGACTCACATAGGCACCTGTGAGGCTGTCTGGGCAGCGCAGGAGCAATTGCACAACTGGGGAATGCCACAGGTCACACAGGGCCATGGTTTCGCGGAAGGTCCAGCTATGGGGGGCGCCGGGTGTGGTGGGGCCCATGAGCCCTGGGGAAGCACAGCCAGCCATGGTCCATCAAGCAGATGATACTAAATGCAAGGAAAGAGGGGGCCCAAAATCCATGGAGGGACAGGAGGGGAAGCAGGGCAGCTCCAAGGCCAAGCGATAAGGCCAGAGGCCGCAACATGGCATGGTAAATAAGTGAGGCATGGGGTGCAGACCCAACCCAGTTGCTGGAACTAAGCACACATACAGGACAGCCTACACACTAATCAGGGTGGCGAGGACAACAGGCAGCCTACCAAGGTAGATGGGAGGTGATGACAGCGGAAATGCAACTGCTGCCTGCATGCCCAGGTGCAGGCTGGACCGTGCACCAGGCCTCATGCAGGGACCAAAGGTGTGCGCAACGGAATTCACATCCACCACCCCGCCCCGGGCACCCTGAAGGAGCCAGGCCAGCTGGCCGGGGGAGCGCAGAGGCAAACTGGGGCCACCCACCCAGTCGCCAGGTCGTGACCTGGGGGTGGGGCGCCACAGGCACCAGCCTATAATGGGTGTGGCTCCAACCCACCCGGGGCACCGTCCACCATGGAGCTGGGATGTCTGGGCACCTGTGGGATTCATGTAGTAGTCTGCGTAGAGTGGTAACACTCACACACGGACCTCCTTCACATCCAGACAGCAGAGGTGCACCTGGCTGCCTGCTTTCAGGTGTGCATGGCCAGGAGCGCAACTAGAGCCCAGAGAGCCCACCATGGGTGCAGGCGCTAACTGGCCTGGCTCAGGACCCAGCAGGTGTATGGGATGACCCAACAGGCCCTCCTCCATGCCCGGGAGTGGGCTGCAGCACTCCATGAGGCGGTCGGCTGGCTCCAGTGCCGGAGGGAGACCATGGGCCATGCTTCACAGCTCGCTATGCCCATTTCCCAGCATGTATGACTCATGGAGTGGGCACAGGGGTGGTGAGTCAGGGTGCTGGCTCAGTGGGATGAGGCTTCCTGGAGAGTGCATTTTTGGATGGACAGGCGCATCCTCCTGCGACTCGTGGATCTGTTAATGCCCTAGCTGGAGTGGCAGCACACCCCCATGCGGGCCCCCATTTCCATGGTCCATCAGGTGGCCATTGGCGTTTGTGCCCTTGCAACACCCAACTCCTGTCAGTCCATCTCACAGGACTTGGTGTTGGGGTGAGCACTAGTCGTGGGACTTGGGGCAAAAAAACGGATACCTGTTTTACTGGTTACCGGTTTGCAAAAAATCAGTTTACTGGATTAAATCCAATATACCGGTACAGATTAAATCCAATATACCAGAACTGTTCCCATTGAAATCAATGAATAAACCCCCCAATACCTCCCACCTCCCCCTCCCAGGCTGTGCGGGTGGAAGGGGGAGACACCCCCCACCCAACCTGCCCAGCCTGGATTTTTTTAATTTTATTTTTTAACCTGAAGTCTCTGCGGGCTCTGGGCTGCCGCTGCGCTAGTGGTGGTGACCCAGAGCCCACACCAGCAGGTACTAGGGTGATCCCTGGGGTAGGGGTGGTTTATCACCCCCCACCCCAGGGATCGCCCTACCCTCCCACTCAGGGATCACCTTACTTGCCCTCCGGATAGTGGAAGTGGCAGCAGCACCATGGCGCATGGGTCCGGTTTCAGCGCCAGGGCTTCAGTGCTTCCCTAGGCCTTCCTGGGCACTTCCGGGTTTCCCCGGAAGGCCTAGTGAAGTGCTGAAGTCACTGCCAGCGCTAAAGCCGGACCCACGCACCATGCTGCTGCCGCCACCACCACCGCCAAGAGGGCAAGTAAGGCGATCCCTGGGTGGGGGGGTAGGGCGATCCCTGGGGTTGGGGGTTTTAAACCACCCCCCACTCCAGGGATCTCCCTAGTACCTGCTGGTGTGGGCTCTGGGTCACCGCTGCCGGCGTGGCAGCGGCCTGGAGCCTGCACTAGCAGGGACTTTGGGTAAAAAAAAAAAAAATCCAGGCTGGGCTGGGTGGGTGGGGGTGTCCCCCCTTCCACCTGCACAGCCTGGTAGGGGGAGGGAAAGTGGTTTTTTGTTGTTGTTTCTTTTTTACATTGCAACCATTCATTTCAAATGGCCGCAATATAAAAAAATCCGGCACGGGAAACTGGTACCGGTAACCCAGATTATCGGGTTAATCTGGTACCCCAGTACAGCAAAATACCAGCGGTATCGGATATCGGGGGAAACAAAATTCCTACCCCTAGTGAGCACCATCACCGGGATCGTGCAAGACATCTGCGAGGTGGTGGAGGCCATGCTCCTGGACCAATAGGGATGGGCGAACAGATCGTGGTTTGGGTTCGGCCGTTCATTTCGGCTGTGTTCGTTTCGTCCGTTCGGTTCGCCCGTTCAGTTCGGCTGCATTTGGTTCATCAGTTTGGATGTTTGGCCGTTCTGTGGTTCAGGTCGAATGTTGAGTTCAGATTCATATTCAGTTCGGTCAGGATCGGTTGGGTCATTAGTTCGGTGCAATCAGGAACTGAAAATGACATTTGGTTTTTGAAATAAAAGGAAAAAACTAAAAAACATATTTCTGGCTATAACATTTTTGTTTCTTATTACTTTTTGATGATATTTAGGGAGATTGTACCCCCCAATGGAGCGCACCAAGTAGACCAACATTCGGAACGATTAGATAAAGGAAACTGATTTCAGAAGCAATTGAATGTTGTGATTTTAAGAAAAGCTCCATACACATTCATGACTACAACTTCTTTATCTTGCATCCAATGTTCATGAAACTTGTGCATATTACATCCCTCTATATGCTTAATATTTCTGCCAATTTTAGGAAAGAGTGGATAAAGGGTCCCAAGGGTATAAGACATTAACCTGAAAATACATTTCCAGCTGTTACATTTTGATATTCCATTCTGTTTACAGGATATTTGACAAGAATGTATCAAATACCTTTCCTGCCATTTCAGCAAATGTACAGGAGATTTTGATAAAGGGACCCAATTATATAAGCAATTGATGTTGTCCCTGTGAAGATCATTATTCAGATGAATATCAGCATATTCAGTGCCAGTCAGAGGCAGGCACCCTGCATGGCAGGGGGAGAGAGACTGTAGGAGGAAGGATGTGGAGCAACCCCAAAGACTGACAGACACATTCAATGGCCAAACACATTACTGCAAGCTTCTAGCTTTACAGGACCAATTGGTAGTGGTTTCGAGGTGGGCATAGGGGGCGGCCCTGTGGCGGGCATAAGCAACATAACTGGGACTTCTGAGATAGCATCCCAGCAGTCAGGAGACATAGTTTAAACACATCCAGGCTGGCCAACTATCAATCACATCCTGCAGCACTGAGACAGAGGACATAAGAGAATTTCTATTGACTCTTTCCTAAACAGATGCTTCTGACTTCCCAGAAACAAGTGGGGGAGATATGTTGGGATGGTCCCAGCACAGAATGAGGATATTTGGTTGACATTTCTGTTGGCCAATTTGCATCACAAACCGATCTTATACCACAGTGACATAAGAGAATCCCAGGCATAGGCCCCTTCTCTACATATGTTGTACAGGCATATAAAATTGGGACCCTTTATAATATCTTTCTGATATTTGGCAGAGATGATCATGAAAGTGAAATATATAGTCCTGCCAAATTTCATGTACACTGGTTGGAGTACAAAGTTGTTATAGTCAGACATACATTTATATGTTAATTGCTTATACCACCAAGACCTTTTGTACAATCCTTCTGAAATTTGGTAAAGATATTTAATATGGGAAGGGATATAAACTGAACAAGTTCCACCTACATTAGATTTGAGGCAAAGAAGTTACAGCTAAGAATGTATATGTAGAATATTGCAAAATACAATAATTCAACTGCTTCTAAAATCGTATTCCTTTATCCAATTGTTTTGAAATTTGGTGCACATAATGAGTTCTATTGGAGGCAGAGGCTTGCCAAATTTCAGCCACATAGCCTAAAAAACAAAAAATTACAGCCGATAATGTGTTTTCCATTGAAACCAATGGAAATTCAATTCCGAACTCACCGAACGCTTCCGAACCGAACGTTCGAATTTGAGTTCAGTTCGCCCATTTGGTTCGGTTGACCAAACTGTTTGAGTTCAATCCAAACTCCGAACTTCCGAATTCGAGTTCGGTTCGATCGACTGAACTATTCGAGTTTGGTCCGAACTCCCAACTTCCGAACCGCATTCGCCCATCCCTATGGACCAAGCGATCCAGCTGGTGGACCAGGAGGCCATGATGGCTGGATTCACGGCTGGAGGATTCCCCAACTGCATGGGCGCTGTGGATGGCACCTACATTGAGATCTTCCACCAATCAGATGGGGAGGCCTCAGAGTATGTCAATTGACATGGGTATCACTCCCTGCAGTTGCAGGATGTCGTGGACCACCAGGGCTGGTTTATAGACATTTACACGGGCCACTCTGTGTGCAGCCACAATGCCCGGATCATGACCATCTCTCCCTTCTATGCCCGTATGTACCGCAGGACATGGGGATGACCCGGATTGAGGGGGTGCTGATGCCCCACTGCATCCTGGGGGACCCGGCCTATCCACTCACCCAGTGGCTGATGAAGGCATACCCGGTCGCCAGGAACCCTGTGGAGGCACTGTACAATACCTGTCTGTGTGCAAGCAAGACTGTGGTCGAAAGGACCTTTGGGGCCACCAAGCAGCACTGGAGGTGCCTCTCAGGCTGGCTGGACTACACGGTGGAGACCTCGGCCCTGGTGACCAGAGCCTGCTGTGTGCTGCACAATCTGTGTGAGACCAATGGGGCTGCCCTTGACTACCCCATGCCCCGGCACCCTCCCAACCCCGTGCCTCTCTATGTGAACACTGAGAACCCAAGGGAGTACCAGTATGCAAAGTTCATTCTTGCTGCCCTGGCTAGGCGGATCAGCCAGGAGGCTGAGGCGTGAGGCTGCATACCGCTGTCTCCACCACCCCGGGGGCCCCACCAGCACTTTTGGCATGCCCCTAGATGCCCACCCGCCCCCAGCCCCGTTCCCATGAACAGAGAAAGGACTGTGACCACCACTACCATCACCACCTCCAGGTGCCATTCCCCCCCCCTCAGGCCACTCTCCCCCTTCCCCCCATGTCCCACATCTCCGGGGTCTGCCTCTCAGCCTCCCTGTGGCCACTGTGGAGCTCTGGGAGCTCCCCCCCGCAATGTCCATGTTCCCGACAGTGCCCTGGGATGCCTGAGGGTCAGATGTTTTTGGGAGGAAGGGCAGACCCGGGGGCAGAGGGGCCCTCCTGGACAGCTGCTCCCTCCGGAGGCCTACAGGGACCAATAAGATGGATGCGCAGGCCCTGTGAGCATGCTGGTGGCTGGGGCAGTGGCGGAGGTGGTGGGGGCACCAAGGGGCCCAGAATTGGGGCTGGGGCAGGCAGGTTGCCTGCCCCGCATTACGTATGCACTCATGGTCCCCGTGTGCAACAGCAGCGAGGTGCCTATGTCATGGGACCGGTCCATCTTGGCAGAGTGCTCCCTCACCATCCGGTCAATGGCCTGTTCCATCTGCCTGAGTGTCTCCACCTACCTGATGTGCTCCCGGTGCCGCTGCCTCCATTTGAGGCACAGCTCCGCCTTCAGCCTCTGGTCCCTTGCCTCCACTTGCTGCATTACCCTTTTGGTGGCCACCTCCATGCGGTCGATGGCCACTATCATTCGCTCGCCCTGCTCAGTTGTGGTGCAGACTATGTCCTCCACCTGCTCCTCCCTCCAGCGCCGTACCTGTGCTTGGTGCTCCCTCATCCGCTGAACTGGGGGCACGGGGCCAGCTTTCTGGGACCCGGTGGGTCACTCTGATAGGGTGCACAGTAGGGGTTGGTTAGGTGACCCAGCTACCTGCCCCCCGTGGCACGGGGGGGGTTGTGAGCCCCCCCCTTTGGGAGGCCACCCGGTGCCCTCCCCCGGCATTCCCCTGCACCCAGGCTCCCTCCCCCCCTGGCCCAAGTCCCCCGCCTGGACTTCCCGTGACCTCCTCTCCCCTCACTTGCTGAGTTGACTCACCTGGGATCTCTGGATGCTCCTGGGGCTGATCGCCGCCGTCCCCCTCACCAGCCTGTTGCAGGTGCCGGGGAGTTCCATGACCTGTGCAGATGTGGAAAGGGGCGGGTGGGAGTGGGCTGAATGTGTCCCCCAGCAGCCACCCTGGCTCCCTGTCCATGGTCTGGGGTGTCAGGGTTTTCTGGGGGCATCCCCATTGCCAGTGTGGCCCCCTACCTCCCTCAGTCCATCCCCTCAGGTCCGTTTCCCCTCCCACCAGCTGACTTATCCTTGATGTTGGTCTCGGAGCCCTCCGAGGCTGGTCCCTCTGTATTTCTGGGGTCCCCCTGCATCCCCTGGTTGAGGGAGACCTATGTGACAGCCTCAGCTCCTCCCAGTCCGGAGATCGGCTGGGGTCTCTTGGGGCTGGTATGCGAGGGGGGCCTGCTGTGACCCCAAGGTTCCGGGGCATTCCTCTGGGGGGAGGGGCCCCTAGAGCCGGTGACTTCTAGCGGGGTGGCGAGGGGAGGGAGTACATCAGCCCATTCCCTGCCCTGGACCACAGTGCTCCCCACAAGGCGCGAGGCAACTGTGGAGCCCTTCATGTGCAGGATGCAGTGCAGGGCATCATAGTAGGGGGCAGTCTGGGCTCTGTGCCTGGACTGCCGGTTGTTGTCCTTGATGGTCTTGTACCCCCTCTTGAGATCCTTGACCTTTGATCAGCACTGGGCCACAGTCCTGTGGTGCCCCGCTGCCTCCATGTCCCGCACGATCTCCTGGTACACGTGCTTGTTCCTCTGGTTGACCACTAGCTCCAGCTGGTGCTCCAGGGTCCTCCAGATCCTAATGAAGTCCTGGGTTTCCCTGTGCACCCATTGCCCCCCTCGGTGGTACGGCCTTCTCTCTCATGGGCTCTCCTGGTCCTGGTTCTGGTCCTCCTCCTCCTCCTGTCATCTCCAGGGGCTCAGGCTCCCAGGCCTGTTTCCGTGTCTGTGGGTCATAAGGGGGGTTGTTGATTGCCAGGGTGCCTCAGTCCCATGGACCCTTCCCCCCACCTTCCATCCCTCCCACCCCCCTTGGTGCCCCTGTGCCACTGTCCTCCCCCCTCACTCCCCTTACCCGTTTCCTGGGTGCCTCATCCCGGAAGGAGGTGCCTCGTCCCCCGTGCCGGTTGCTGGCTCCAGAGCGGCTGTCCCAGTTGCTGCTGCTGCTGCTGCTGCTGCTTCTGTCCCTCAGCCACCTCCATGTGCAGCATGTCCACCTCCTCCACCTGCACCTCCTCCTTCTCCTCCCTTGCTCGCTTGCCCTCCGCTCTCCTCTCCCTTCCACCTCACTCCATCCCACCATGTCCCCCTGTTGCTGTATGCCCTTTAAATCTCCCTCCCTGGTCTGTGTTGTTGCTCGTTGCCTGGCAGCGACACTGCATGCTTTGTCCCCGGCTGGGAATCATTTTGCTTGATTCCGGCTGGTTTTTGCCATTCAGTCATTACGTTTTGTTGTTTCCCGGTAGGAATTGCTTTGACCACCCTTTCGGAGATGGTCTGGGCCAAAGCTCTGGAAGGTTGATTAGTTTTGTCCCCTGCTGGGGATTGTCTGTGGTGAACTTCTGGTGCCCGCCAAACAGACGTTTGGGGCCCTTTGGCCCCACCGCAGGGTTGTGTGTGGTTCACTGTGGTTTACTGTGATCTCAAACCATCTGAAAACACCCATGGACGGCCGGACTGGTTCCTGTCTGGGATCCAAAACAGATCTTGGACCATGGTTCAGCGTGACTGGCCGAACGGCTCATCATGTCTGAAATTACCCATAGTTAACCTATTCAGGTGATCTGATTCAAACTGAATTTGCAGTTTGCAGATGCTTTTGTTCAGTTCAGTGTTTCATGGTACTTTGAGGAAGTTGTAAGTTTTTGATTAGATATTGTTAACCCATGTCACCTGTCGTATCAAAGTGGCAAGCAACAAAACCACTGAACAATGGAGAAGCAAAGTGCTGAAGAACCAAAGAAATCAACTAACAAAGAAATGATGTGAGGAAGTAATGACTATGGAGAACTTTGTAGTAGCGATGAATTCAAATTCAAGTATTCATTCTGTAAATGAATACCCAAATTTGATTTATGCCTATAAAGTTGCGAATTTATATCAGTGATTTTTCTTGTTTGTTTGATTCACGTGTGCAAAAAATTTTCTACCATTGTTCTGTGCTGCTGCAGAAAGGTGCACTGTGGTAGCAGGAGATTGTGTTTGCGGTCCTATCTATGAAAAAGCCACATTCTTCCAAGTATACCCTGATCTTTCCTCACCTATACAATATCAAGGAGCTACATTTCTTATTTTCCCTTTTATATTTTTAAATGCCATTTTCCATATGATCTTGTAGAAAAAAGGGTAAATAATAGTGATTGCCCATAGGTTTCCTGGTTTCCCCATAGGGGGTGCAGACTGTCTGCCAAGCTCTCCGCACTGGCCCTACAGTGTGGCTGCTGATATTGCCCACCTAGGGGCGAGCAGAGATTGGTCATGGTTGGGCTTGTCTGGCTGTACCCTTTGTCTTTCTCTTCAGAAAAGGGTAAGCTTAGGACCAGATAGTCTCAAACTGTAGGTCAGGACTCAAAGTGGGTAATGCCATTTACAGGTAATATCATTATGCAGATCGATATTTCAATACACTTCCATATCTTTGTTGGTGTCTGAGGGAAGAGGGAGTTTTCTGATGAGACATAATGCATGCTAATTTGCCTCTGTGAGAAACTCTGAGAGGCAAATAAAGTGCAGCTTTGGTCATGTGAGAAAGCAAAACCATGTGGCTTTGGAGGTGATCCTGCATGGTATGCAGAGCTCAATTTTCTAGCCATATCCCACGCATGTACGCCACCAAAGCCACGCTACTTTATTTTTCCTATATGACAAAAGCTGTGCATCATTTGACTCCTGGAGTTTTTCCCAGAGACAAATGGGGTACGTTAGGTAATGTCAGAAAGCGCACAGAGTCTCTAAGTCTCAAATTTAAATATCAAAATAGGGTTGCACAGGCAATAAAACTTACCATGATTACTGTGAATCTTTTTACTTTAGAATCTGTGTTTCTTCTAGTCACCTTCATGTGTTGAAGTAAGACATTCCTAGAGCATCCCCATAATTTTGCGGCATTTCTAGCTTGAAGATGAATTCATCCATTGTGTTGATTATTGTAGTCTGGGTATGAACATAGACCATTTGCTAGTATTCTGGTAAAACATTCTTTGTGATGGAGCTCGACATGTAAGATTTATTTCCGTTGTTGCTTAAATTTTGTAATTTATTTTTAAAGAAAACCCTGAAGCTCTGCATACTTGTGCAGATGCTGATTTACATGATGCACTCTCTGCGGAATGTTGTGGTCATTTCATTTTTTTTATTAAATGGTTTCTTCTTGCCCTGTAATTGGTGAGTCATTGGTCTGCTGTCATTTCAGTGTGTCTTGAGTTATACTTTTTCCTCCATTTCCCCATTTTTGCTGATGCACACTGCCTTTTGTGAACATGGGAGGAAAATATAATTAAATGCCAAGTTAAATGAAGTTTATTTATCTGGTCTGGTTTTATTTTTCCGTTAGTATTAGCAACACAGCTGTTTAATGGGCATTATGGAGCTGCCTCTATGTTGGGTTTTATATCTCCAATTTCATTTTGGGGTTTTGTTTATCATTCTTGGTCCAGATGTTCAGTAGTGTAGTTCAGCATAGACCACTGGAAAAAAATTAGAGAGCATTTTCTCTTTTTTCCAAGAAAAAAGAGGAATAATACTAATTTTCACCAGCTAAGGATCTGCCCCCTTAAATGTACACTAAAACATTTATTTCCTTCATCTGCATCTTCAGTTACCTATTCTCAAATTCGAATGTCTCCAACCTCTATTAATTATTATTATTATTATTAGCAAGCATTTATATAGCATCAGCAATGTACCTGGAGCTTTACAAAGTAATTGAGTAGACACAGTCCCTGCCCTAGAGCTTACAATCTGAGAGAAGGGGTGGGGGGTGAGACGAAGGAAGGAGAACAGAGGGAGAGCCAAGGAGTGTAACATTCATGAAGATGCAAGGTCCCAGGTGCATGCACTTGGCTTGGTCACATCAAGAATGATGGCTGGTTGGTCCATGTGAGGATATGAGTACACAGACCTTAGGTAACAAATTGTAACTACTTTCCTCAGACTAAGAACTAAAGGTTTAATTTTAACCACTTTGCAATGTACAATTCAGAGGAGATCATGGCTTGTGAGGGCCAAACATTTCCCTTCACAAGGCTACATTTACACTAGTTTCTATAAGCTTTTAACATGCTTGTCCACTTGCTGAAAATTCTCTTCAAATTGCAGGACAATTTTTGTAAGGTTTTGATATCATTGACAAGTTTCTGAAAGTGCCATAGCTTTTCTTGAAAGTTCCCCATCATTTCCACTGCATTCAGAGGTTTTGGGAATCGGCCTTAGTGCAAAAGATGGAATGGGTCCGCCTAATGCACCTAGCAAGTCTTCAGTGGGTGCTAATCATCCATTTGCCTATGCACACAGTCCACATGAACATACCCCCCACCCCTGCCCCCAGACTTCTGGACCCCAGTGTAGCTGCACTGCCTGCTAGACCCGAAACAAAAAAACTTGGAGAGTGCTGCTTCCATCAGAAGCAGGGCATTCTTCAAAATTGGTGAGACACAGAAACTTACTGGCGTTCCCACTATTTTTACCGTTTTCTGTTATTTTTTGCCAGTTCAATGGGGCTTCAATGGTTTGGTTCCAAGTTGCATGCCTACCCCGTATGCAACCATGGGGGCTGTGGAGATGAAAACCTGCTGGCTAAGCACCAGGTAATTGCTTGAAATAAAATCTTATGTAGAAGTGTCATAAAATTCCCCAAAAGTGACAAAAAAGTCCCAGAAAGTGATGAAAATAACAAAAAATTACAGAAAGTGATGAAAAGTCCAAGAAAGTGACAAATATTTCCACACAAAAAAATGTTGGACATGGGGAATCACCAGAAACTGATGAAATACCAACAGATGCTGTCCGCCCCACCCCAGGGTGAAGTGAACATCAGGTGGCCGCTGGGAACACGAGCCACTGCATCTCTTAGCAACAGTGCCTAGATTTGGGAAACATTGCCCAAATTGTGGTAATGTGCCATGTGGCTGTACCCAAAGAAGAGATTGCTGTTGCAGTTTCCTAAGAACAAATATTTTCAAATCCACTCTTCCAAATTATATCAAAACTCTCTAAAATTATAAAATTGTATCATATAATGATATTGCATAAGAAAGTGAATGAAATTGCATAAGAAAGGTTCTGGGAGTGAATTATAAAAGCACTCCCGAAAGGTCAGTATTTCCCTTCGGAATGGGAACACTTGCTCTCATTTCAGCCCTACTCCCTGCATCTATATTAGCCACACCCTTGACTACATTGCACTATGAGATGGTCCATAGCCAGAGTAGAGGTGTGTGAGTTTGTCCCCTGAGCAAGATTTTGCCCTCTCCCACTACACATGCAGGCTCTGATACGAAGCAACATCTAAACCAAGAGGGTATTACACAAGGAGTCTACAGTTATGTGAACAAGGCTGCCTATATACTTCACAGGAACTGCTTTAGAGCATAACCAATTGGCAGCAGCTTCACTGCTGCCTCATCTGTATGTGATACACATAAAAAACTTTGTCCCCCCTTTGTCTGCTCTACTTCCACAAGTGCCCAAATGAAATGAAAATGAAACCAAAAGTTCCCAAAGTGATTCAAAGTAAAGAAAAACCCACCTTTGGAGCTACTGTGCTCTGTGGTGACTTCTGCAACAGCAGAAAGACAGGGGCATGGATGTGGCTCAGGGTCAGGCCACAATAAAATAAATGATAGACAGCAGAAAGTTGCAGAAATGGGAGAAAATATTAGGGTTGAAACAAAAATTGTTTTGATTCTCACATGCACATTCAGAATCCCTCAATCTCTAGAGTTTATGGATAAACATGAATATGTAGACTTTTCTGTTAGACTCCTGGGAGAATAGTTTACACACACAGATAATTTTCTGGGTTCATTGCCCCCTGCACAAGTAGTGTCTCGTCTACAAATGTCATGGCTAGCTTGACCAAAGTTATATAGTAGGCTAATTTCACAAATCTTGTTGAGAATGGGCCTCAACATGATTTTTGAGGTCAAGAAACAAGTCAAGAACTGTCCATTCTCAACACTGTTCTTGTGAGATTTTTTTTTTTTTAATTTTTTTAAATGCTGTGTGGATGCGCAAATGGTCACTATTGTCATTCTGTGCATTCACTGCCCTTTTCCAAGATGGTGCTGGATGTATTGGCACAATTGTAAAAAAAGACAATTGCTTCTGTGCATGTTTCTGAATGTGCATTTGAAAGCTCCAAAGAAACTTCAGCGAATTCTTCATCATCAATGCCCTGATTGTGATTCTCACAGGAGTTTCCCACGTGGATGTGATGTTGCAATCCCAGAATCCTCAACAGTACCTCCTTTGTTTTGGAAGAGGAATGATTAACCCCCAAATTTTCATGCACATCTAAAACCTCCCTCAGTAATCTGCCTAGGGTTCCCCATCGTAAAATGGGCATACACATAATTAGAATCCTTCTCTAGGTTTTTATTTATTTATTTATTTATTTATTTAAGACATTTGTACCCCACTCGGGTACACAGCTCGGGGCGGCTTCCAACAATAAAACATCAAACAATATAAAAACAATTTAAAACAATCAAAGTTAAATACTTTTTAAAACAGGGCCATTGAAACAGCTCCGACATTAAGGCCATAAAACAAGGTAGGGGGAAGAAAACAAAGCCCTAACCCACCCTCCCCAAAGGCCTGGGAGAACAGCCAGGTCTTACAATACCGCCAGAATGTTAAGAAGCTTGGGGCCAGGTGGGCTTCCTCCAGAAGGGAGTTCCAAAGGTGCGGCACAGCCACCGAGAATGCCCTCTCCATTGTGGCCCCCCGTTTTACGCGGGGGACCTGGTGGGCTTCCTCCAGAAGGGAGTTCCAAAGGTGCGGCACAGCCACCGAGAATGCCCTCTCCATTGTGGCCCCCCATTTTACGCGGGGGACCTCCAAGAAGGCACCCCCCGCCGACTGCAGGAACTGCACTGGGGCGCAGAGGGCGAGGCGATCCCTGAGGTATGAGCGGCCCAGACCATAAAGGGCCTTATAGATCAACACTAAAACCTTGAACCTGGCTTGACATGCTATTGGCAGCCAGTGCAGAGTCCGGAGCACAGGTGTAATATGCTCCCGATGGCCCGTCCCCGTAAGGAGATGAGCCGCCGCATTCTGCACTAGCTGCAGCCTCCGAACCAGGCACAAGGGAAGTCCCACGTAGAGCGCGTTGCAATAGTCCAGCTCGAGGTGACGAAGGCATGGATGAGGGAGGCCAAGTCCGGGCCGGAGACAAACGGATGCAGCCTGCGCACCAGATACAACTGGCGGAAGGCAGCCTTAGCAACTGCCACTCCAGGTGCAGGTCCATGTCCAATATCACCCCCAGACTCCGGACCTGCTGAGCTATAGGAGGGCGAACTCCCCCAATCAGGGGGGCAACTACCTCCCTCGCTCTCCCTACCAACATCACCTCCGTCTTATTAGGGTTGAGCTTCAGTCTGCTCTGCCACATCCATTCCGCCACGGTCTCCAAACACTGGGATAGCAACAAGACAGCCGGGTCTGGGTCAGTTGAAAAGAAGAGGTACAGCTGAGTATCATCAGCATATTGGTGACACCGCACCTCGATAGTAGCTACGTTCACATGACATGGTGTCACCTGTGATTTTCTTGTTCCTGCAATCTTCCTGCAATCTTAATTTATCTTCTGGGCACCCTTCTCATGAGACGTGTCTCCTGCAATTTTCTTTGCAAGTTTTACATTGACATCACTAATCGCAGGTAGATTCTACATTTCCATATCCTTTCTTATGCAATTTTATTTCACCGTAGCTGTTTCCCCTTTATCCCACACGTATGTCTGTTTTCTACACGTCTTCAACAGCCCTGTTCTTATACCTTTGCTTTTTTTGTCTATCACTTTTTTCCCTATCAATATATCCCCTCCCACTAATCACCTTGTCTTATCTAACCCCACCCTTTCCTGCATCTTTATATACTGCTCTGTATTTGCTCAATTTATATATTTTAAACTGGCTACACTATGTACCTGAGGAAGGGTCCTGTGTGGCCCGAAAACTTGCTTATTTCCACCAACAGCAGTTGGTCCAATAAAAGAGATCATTTTAACTACTTTGCTTCCCTCTCTGAGAGGTATTCCCAGTACATCCAATTTTGTGTAACCATAATACCCTGTGTTCATCCTGCAAGCACGTAAGGCATAACTTGCAGGATGAACGTAGAATAGTGCCATCACATGTGCAGTTAACTTGCAGGAGCAAATTACAATCCTGCAATTAGAGTCTTGTGTGAAAGCAGCCAGTGTTAGAATTCCCTTTGCTGATAACAGATTGGCTTTCATTCAGATGTCTTCTCAGCACAGGACCCTTCTGTAACAGCAGTTCTATATATTTTTTTCTTTAAACAAGGACATTGGTGGGTCTCTTTCTAAAGCTAGGGATGTGCGAACACGGTTCAGCCGTTTGGTGTTCGGCCCAAACTCAACCCGTTCGGATGGCCGAACCGAACACCCGAAACCCTGAGCATTTCGGCCACGTTCGGAGGAGTACAGCGGAGTTCAGGCAGGAAAAATGTGACTGGCAGGCCCAGGGAGTGGGGGCAGCTGAGGACCAGACTTCCTGGCCCCAGGGGTGGAGAGAGGCTTGGACTAGCAGCCAGCCTGAGCAATCACCATCCCCCTTTTCCTCAGACCACTGGCTTCTCAGTCTGCGATTGGCCATGGGCTGCACGGAGTCAATGGGGCTTGTGGTAAGGCGGGCGCAGCAAGTAACAAAAGTCATTGCCTTCCCCCTCTTCCAACTCCTTCTGAGCTAGCCACTGATCCTGTCAGCAGGCGTTTTCAGAAGTCTCCCTCTCCCAGCAGTTTGTGTATCTCCCAGTCCATTGCCATCCTCCTCCTATTTCACCCATTTCCACACATTTACCTCCGTAGTTTCATTTATTTAGATTGGATTTGATAGATTTAGGTGGTGGTGTTTTTTTTACCAGTCCCTGTGTTCTTTCTCCCTACCCTCCATTGAATCCTTCCCTTCTCCATCTAGATATTCCATCCCTGATTCCCTTCACCTGTTTTTGGATTTATTTAGAGTAACAGTTAATAGCAGTTGAGTTAGTGTAGTAAATATATATTATATTCAAATTCTGGACCCCAAGGTCAAGGGCAGTGGGGCACGCCAGACAGCGCTTTATGGGCACTGGAAGGGTGAGCTGATGGAAAGGGTCCAGCAGGCAGAGAGGGTTCTGGAGAGCAGCAGCAGCAGGACGCCCCTGGGGATGGTGGGGGTGGGAGCAGTCACCCCTTTCAGCCGGCGGGATCTATCCCTGCCCCCAATCCTAGCAGTAGCAGCATGAGCAGCAGACTGAGCAGCAGCAGTACCCCTATTGTGAGTAGCAGCTCATATGTGCAGGGCACTCTGGCGAGCATGGGTTCGTGCACAGCAGGGCAGGCAGCATAGCTGACAGCAGTGGTGGAGGTGGTGCCAAAGGCCAGTTATGTGAGGGAGTATGACAGCGCCTCAGCAGCAGCAGAGAGCTACCTGGAGGAGGAGCCATGCATAGAACCCAGCAGCAATCCCTTGGCCTACTGGCCCGCAAGACCAGCGTAGGGCCTGCCCTGTCCAAAGTGGCCAAGGGTCTGTTGTTCTGCCCACCGAGTGTCCCCAGCGAGCGGGTGTTCTCCATGGTGAGGGACATTTGCTCTCCACACCGCCTGAGACTGGGGGCTAAGTAGGTGGAGCAGTTGCTGTTCATAAAGGTGAACCTTCCGCTGCTGGGATTCCCAAGCTGCCTTTGGACAAGGATTGATGGTGCAGTGGCACACACCATCCCATGCCAGGGACAGTCTTGGGATGGGGCTCCTCCTCAATCTGGACTGCTGCTGCTGTGCTGAGGTGCTGTCCCTCCCTTCCAATGCCCGGCGCCTGCCCTGCCTCTCTCTCTCTGACTAGACAGCCTTAGCCAGCCTATATGACTGACCTCATGACGCAGGTTGGCATTGAGTTGTAAGCCTACCAGCCATCCTCTAGCTAGACAATCTCAGCCCACCTATCTGACTGGCTCTCTCTCATGCTGCACAGTCTTCACCAGCCTATCCACTCACAGGGAGCCATCATTCCACCGCATCAAGAAGCAGCCACTCCAGCCTCAGGACCCACCCTCAGGGTTCTGGGGCCTACGTTCCAGGCAGGGAGGTCTGTCCATCCACTGCATCCAGAAGCTGCCACTCCTGTCCCAGGGCTCACCGTCAGGGTACTGGAAGCGTCATTCCGCTCACAAGTAGCTGTCATTTCACCGCATCAAGAAGCAGCCACTCCAGCCCCAAGACCCACCCTCAGGGTTCTGGGGCCTACAGTCCAGGCAGAGAGGGCTGTTCATCCACTGCATCTAGAAGCTGCCATTCCAGTCCCAGGACCGACCATCAGGGTTCTGGGGCCATCATTCCGCTCACAGGGTGCTGTCATTCCACCACATCAAGAAGCAGCCAGCCACTCCAGCTCCAGGACCCACCATCAGGGTTCTGAGGCCTACATTCCAGGCAGGGAGGACTGTCCAGCCACATCATCCAGAAGCTGCCACTTTGGTCCCAGAACCCACAATCAGGGTTCTGGCCACATCATTCTGCTCACGGGGAGATGTCATTACACTTCATCAAGAAACAGCCAGCCACTCCAGCCCCAGGACCCACCCTCATGGTTCTGGGGCCTACGTTCCAGACAGGGAGGGCTGTCCATCCACATCATCCAGTAGCTGCCCCTCAGGGTTCTGGAGCTGTCATTCTGCTCACAGGGCACTCAGGGTTAGGGTTCTGGAGCTGTCATTCCNGGAGCTGTCATTCTGCTCACAGGGCACTCAGGGTTAGGGTTCTGGAGCTGTCATTCCACTCACAGGGAGCCATCATTCCACCACATCAAGAAGCAGCCAGCCACTCCAGCTCCAGGGCCCACCATCAGGGTTCTGGGGCCTACGTTACTCCTGTCATTCCACCTCATCCAGAAGCTGCTACTCCTGTCCCACGACCCACCATCAAGGTTCTGGGTCCATCATTCATCTCATGGGGAGCTGTCATTCCACTACATTAATAAACAGCCAGTCACTCCATCCCCAGGACCCACCATCAGAGTTCTGGGGCCTAAGTTCTAGGCAGGGAGGGATGTCCATCCATGTTATCCAGAAGCAATAGGGGCACTGCTGCTGCTGCTCAGCCTGCTGCTGGTGCTGCTACTGCTAGGGTTGTGGGCAGGGATAGACCCCGCCAGCTGAAAAGGGTGTCTGCTCCCACTCCCACCATCCCTAGGGGCATCCTTCTGCTGTTGTCATGCACTCTCCAGAGCCCTCTCTGACTGTCGGACCTTCTCCACCAGGTCACCATTCCAGTGGCCATAGAGCGGGGGTCTGGCATGCCACGCTGTCCTAGACCCTGGGGTCCAGCATGGTTGCCAACGCATATTCCTCCTGTTGCAGGGGCTCATCACTCCACACCTTCAGCCCTTCCTTCAGCTACCACACCAGGTCAACCGCCTCAGACCCCAGCTTTTTGCCCTGAGGGCCACAATCCCACCCCTGGAGAATCTCATCCAGTCTCCTGAGGAGACTCTGGACCAGAGGGGTCACCTGACTGATTGTGGCCGTGGAAGAGCTGATGGTCTCCATCAGTCACAACCAGGAATGGTCTCAGAACAAAGATCGTGTGAGCCAGGATCTCCCATTCCACCCCATTGTACCCTGGAGATGCCCCGCTGTCCATCACCAGTTGAACCTGATGCAAGGTGGCTTTCTGCTCAAGAAGCCGCTCGAGCAGCAGGAATGTGGAATTCCACCTGGTGGATATATCCTGCACCAGCGGGTGCACTGGGGAGTCTTGCTCTGCCTGCTTTACCCGGAGGAGGTCACTGCCCTTCATGCTCCAATTGAAGAAACTGGCCAGCTTCCTCCCCTGCTTGATCAGGGAGCTAAGCATGCCTGCCCCAATCCTCTTCTATCCCAAGCCCAGAGCGTCCCTGACCACCAGGTGAAGGGTGTGTGTGAGACGCAAGGGATGCTGGTGAAGCCCCCTCACAAACTGCCCTCAATATGTTGGCCACGCAGTGCGTCACTATGCACCCCTTGGTGAAGGACGCACCTGGTGTGACCCACGGTGGTCAGGGCTGCCTCAACGTTCTGAGAAGTGTGGGTGCTGCGGCGTCCATGACTTCTGCCTGAAGCAGGGTCCACATATACCCTGCTTCAGGACTCCTCCTGCCACTCCAAAATTCTGCCTCTGGGTTCTGCCACCAGTGCGCCGTCACTGCCAGGTAGGCATGTAGCACATTTATGCTCAACCACAGGTTGGTGGTGAAGTGGACGGTGCACCCCCAGCCCCTGCCAGCTGCTCCCTCACCCACTCCTTTAAAGCCTGGTACGAGGAAGGCACCACCTGCAGACTTAGGGTGGTGCACGAGGGCAGCTTAAACTGGGGGCCAGGAATCCAATAAGGTGCCTAAACCCCATGTCCCCAACCACTGAGAAGGGCTGCCCATCGAGTGCAATCATTTCCCCCAACATGAGGGTGTCTTTCAGTTGAAAGCCACGCAGCCTTGCATGTCCTGCAGCTGCTGATGGACTTGGCAGCTGCCCCCACCACAGCTCCTCCATGGTGCACTGACGCTTCTGGGCCTCAACTGGCTGCTGCTGCTGCACCACTGACAGCGTTGATGGGAGGGGATAAACATGGTGGTGACACAGCTCTCGGAGGGACGTGTGGCCAGCCCTGTCCCAAGTGGCCAAGGGTCTGTTATCCTGCCCACCAATGAGTGTCCCCAGCGAGTGGGTGTTCTCTATGGTGGGGGACATTTACTTACTGCACCGCCTGAGACTGGGGGCCAAGTTGGTGGAGCAGTTGCTTTTCATCAAGGTGAACCTTCCACTGTTGATATTCCCCGAGCTGCCCCTGGACATGGATTGATAGTGCAGTGGTACACACCATCCCATGCCAGAGGCAGCCTTGGGATGGGGCTCCTCCTCAATCTGGGCTGCTGCTGCTGAGGTGCTGTCCCTGCCTTCTGCTGCTCATGCCATGATGCCTGTCTGCTTCTGCTGCCACAGATGCCTCTGTTGTACCATGGGTTCTCCTACCAGGCAATCCAATGTCTGCCACTGATCGACCGATGCCTGGCAGTCTGCAATGCCCGGCCAAGTAGGGGTGCCAGGCCAGCCACAAAGCCCCAAGCCTTCCCAGCCTCTGTTGCTGCTGCTGGGTGTCTGATGGCCATCCCTGGAGCCACGGGCACCCCCATGGGCCAAGCGCCAAGCCTGCCTGCCCGAACAACCCGGGGTGCCAAGCACTAATCCTTCCCGGTCTCTTCTGGTGGTGCTGCTTCTGGGTTTCCGACAGCCAGTCCTGGTGCCACAGGCACCCCCAGGGCCAAGCACTGAGCCTGCCTGCCTGGGCAAGCTGAGGTGCCAAGCGCCAAGCCTTCCCAGTCTCTGATGCTGCTGCTGCTGCTGCTGCTGCTGGTGGTGGTCTTCAACGGCCTGCCATGCCACCACAGTCCACCCTGGGTGTCCCTGGAGTGCCCCAAGCCTCCCGGCAGCGCCAAACTCCTCCAAACGTTCAGGGGTCTGAACTCCGCTGGACCAAACCCACAAACCCTAACTAGGTTTTTAGGTCAAACGGCCGAACATCCGAACTCCATCCTGTTCACACATCCCTATCTAAACCCCCACACCTAGGCTACATGAAACCTCAAGATAAAAAGACAATTAGTAAGTAACCTTAAAGTAACTCAGCTGCGAAAGTCCCAGGCTGACCCAGCTGGTGGTAAAGCCATTGTCACCCAGTCACATTTAAGTTAAACCTGGGCAGTAGCAGAAGTGTAAAAGTAGGCACCGGATGGAAGCAGCATAGAAATGTAGGTATTCCATCACACATCTGTATATACACTGTATACCGAAGCATATCAAAATGCAACTCATTACCCTTTGCACAAGCTGAGATTCTCAAATGGAAGATGCAAAGTTCAAATATCTTCTCAAAAAGCTTGCAACTTGAATGTTTGAAACTTTTATTCCTTGCCACATTATGGCCCAATAATGCAGTGCCCTAGGTCCAAATAAAGTTCATTGTGCATTGAACTATATAAACATAGAGAGGGACATGGTTCTTACCACATAGAGTTTACAGTCAAACTATCTGAAGGGTGCAATAATTTTATCTCCATTTTATAGGGGAAGGGCAATATATTTCTTACGGTAAGGGCATACTCATCATGACCAAGGCTGTTTCTGCAAGTGTGTTTGTACAGCACCCAAAAGATCCTGACTGGGGGCTTTTGTGCAATATTATTATATACATTTTAGAGAAGAAGGAAGTACTTTTGCTTTCAAAGCAAAACTTTGGCCGATTAACTTTACTAGAAGCAGCTGCTTTCCAACTAACAGTGATGGACTTGAGTATCCACAATCTCTTAAAATCTGTGGTTTGCCCTGCTATTTTTCTTTCTTTTTTATGAGCATAACAATGTGAGGTAGGGCGATGCAGCTGGCAAGTTGTGATACCTTTTTCATTATGTTTCCTCCCCACCTGAGGCAAGAATTACTATTTCAGGCTAAATCAGCACAAAGACCTTTATTTAATTCCTAAACAGATCTCTTTTGGCTACAAAAGTGCTGCAGTCATCCTCTCTTACTCTACCCTTAGCACCAATATTTTATTTCCATTGCAGGACAAAGTGGTTCAATCAAAATAGTGATTATTACTCACAGTGCTAGGCAAGAGTCAGGAGTCCTTAGCTGTGTAAGGAACTGTGTGAGAGCCAAAGTCTGTAGTTGGGATTGGGAATACACACTAACAGGAACCACGAAAATAGACCCAGAGCTGGCCACTTCCTAGACCTGGTCCGGGGGTGTCCAGCCCTGTGCCCCCCACATCCAGATTCACCTGCACCTGAATGACTGCCACGGCCCACAGTCCACCCACGTGGCGCCCTCCCTCCCCCACACCATAGAGTTGCAGAGAGATCACCAAACAGTCTAGGCTGCCACACGCAACCCTATGGGGTTGCTCAGGGCAACCATTGGCCAACAGCAGAGCTGTACTAGCCATCCGCTGAGCAGGCAGACAGCAGTTCTACTTCCAGTCTGTCCCAGGTTTGGAATGGCTGCTCCGCTGTCGGTGCTCCAGGATGTTCCAGAGCATGGAATGTGGGACTGGAGCAGCACATGGAGTGCTGCTCAGCTTCTGCTCTGCCTGCACATCGGGTGGCTCACCTTTCAATGGACGGCCACCCAGGGGCAAGGTGGAACAGAGGTAGGGTTGACATCCATCTGTTTACATCCAATTGTCAGGATCCAAAAATTAGAACCAAAGTCCATAATCATAATCAAAGTCCATAATCAAAGTCCATAATCAAAGCCAGTAATCATATCAAATTGGAAGCTGAGGGATCCAAATCATGTTGGGAAACAGGGGTTTGTGTTGGAGCAAAGCAAGGGCCAGATAGAGAATAGGATTACATAGATAACAGAAACACTGCCAAGTGCCAAGATATCATTTTGGCTAAACATCTCTTTACCAACACCAAATTCATAACAGTAGAAGAACTAAAAAAGAAGATTAAGGGGAAAGTCAATATTGGATAGAAAGTTTTATGGTAGGCACACTTTTCCAAATGAATTCATTTGATTTGATTAAACTGTTCATAAGGGAGTGTTCTCTACATTGTATAAAGAATGGAAAAAAATATTTTTAAATGCAGATGCTGACAATATCAATATATAGGAGGATGAGCTAGGTATTCCTTTAGATTTATTTATTTTATTTATTTCATTATATTTATATGCCGCCCCCCATACCTACGGCATCTCGGGGTGGCTTCCAGCATAATATAAAACAATTTTTAAACATAAAATATCTACAATATCATAATTAAAACAAATTTAAAACAACCCCGACAAAAATTGCCCCCCCCCAAAGGCCTGGGCGAACAGTCAAGTCTTACAGATACGTCGAAAGGCCAACAGGCCCGGGGTCAGGCGAGCCTCCTCCAGGAGGGAGTTCCACAACCGCGGCCCGACCACTGAGAATGTCCTCTCCATTGTGGCCCCCCATCTTACACGGGGGACCTCCAGAAAGGTGTCCCCAGTGGACTGAAGGGATTGCTCTGAGGCATGGAGGGCGAGGCGGTCCCTGAGATATGAGGGGCCCAGACCATGCAGGGCTTTGTAAATCAATACTAACACCTTGAATCTGGCTTGGTACGCTATATGCAGTCAGTGCAGAGCACGGAGCACCGGTGTTATGTGCTCCCGCCCCCGTCAGGAGACGGGCTGCCGCATTCTGCACTAGCTGCAGCCTCCGAACCAGAAACAAGGGAAGCCCCACGTAGAGCGCGTTGCAGTAGTCTAGCCTCGAGGTGATGAAGGCATGGACGAGAGTGGCCAGATCGGGCCCGGAGAGGTAAGGTCGAAGCCTCCGTACCAGATATAGCTGGCGAAAGGCGGCCTTAGCCACCACCTCCACCTGCTGATCCAGACGGAGGCCCGAATCTAAAACCACCCCTAGACTCCGAACCTGAAGAGCAACAGACGGTTGAACCCACCCCCCCATCAGTGATTATTACTCACAGTGCTAGGCAAGAGTCAGGAGTCCTTAACTGTGTAAGGAGCTGTGTGAGAGTCAAAGTTTGTAGTTGGGATTGGGAATACACACTGTAACAGGAACCACAAAAACAGACCCAGAGACCTTCCCAGCACCATCACCTCCATCTTATCGTGATTGAGCTTCAGTCTGCTCTGCCGCATCCAATCCGCCACGGCCTCCAGACATTGGGAGAGTAATGAGACAGCAGGACCTGGGTCAGTTGAAAATGAGAGGTACAGCTGAGTATCATCAGAATATTGGTGACATTGCACCCCGAACCCTCTCACGACCTCCCCCAGGGGCTGCATATACACATTGAGCAACTGAGTGGCATCAAATTACTTCATCTGTGTGAGGGGGATAACTATTTTATGATCACCATTGACATATGTTATTTTGTAATTTGTATTCTTATGTTTTATATTGATTGTTTTGTTTTGTTTGTTTGTTTGTTGGATGTGGCCATAGCCTTCGGCTCACCGTAATAAATTTGAATTGAATTGAATGTGGGATGTAATGAATAAGGACTCGAGGCTATGTGTCAGAGAGGTCCAACTTAAGCTGACCCTTAAATAGTACCGAACTCCAGTTTCACTGTAAAGGTCTAAAGGGATCAGCTCAAAACTATGTTGGAGGGACTGTGGGGATATTGCTAGTGGGGGGATACATTGTTGGTGGAGTGGCACAGAGTTGCATGGTGGCTCAATCCTAACCTCTCTCTTCAGCACCCCTTTCAGCTGATGACTTGCAGCTTGGGCATTTTTTTTTTAGCAAAATAGCTGATTTTGGAATGCCATTTAAACCCGAAATCACCTCGCTGGGCATTTTTCCTTATTCAGCCATTTGGCATGTCATCAGATACTATTTGCTACTATATATATTATCTCAAGATCAAGGAAAACTAAGATGAGTCCAACAGAGAGGGACCTATTAAATAGGCTTTGGTTTATGACCAGAATGGGAAGGATCTCTGTAGACATCGACGATGCCCTGTGGACTTTTATTCCATCTGGACTCCCTGGTGGAAAATTCTAATTGAGAAATTAATTGGTTCAGCCAAATCAGAGAAAATATTATTGCAACAGATATAATCATTTGATTATAATTTTTTGATTGACAGAAAATGTTAGTATATGACTTATTCTAGGGTACTTTTGTTATAAGGCATTTTATCCCTTTGTATTTTTGTTTATTTTGTTTATTTTGACTGTTTTCCTTTTTGTTTTGTTTTTCTACCTTATAATTTTGTTAATGCTGTAAACGTATTTTATGAGTTCTTAATAAAGTTAAAACCACAAAAGCAAATAAACAACCTGCCCTCCACTCCTCACCACAGAAATACTGACTGTTCCAGGCAGGGATGGAAAGGTCCGGTAGGAACAAAGCGAAACTAAGGTCACATTCACACCTGATGCTCTGGCTCTTTTAGAGTGACAAGAGGCGCAGACTTCAGCCCTGTCATGCATGAGACTAGCCGTGGCAAATCCCCGTTCACACCGGCTCTACTTCTGTCATCAGGCTCCTCCCCACTGCTGCATCTGTGCCTTGTGTCACTCTAACAATGCCTGCTCAAGAAACCATCTCTTGATGCTGATGCTCCTGCCAGTTATCGGCCAGTCTCTAACCTTCCCTTTTTATGGAAGGTTATTGAACGGGCTGTGGCACAGCAGCTCCAGGAACATATGGACCACACCAATTTCCTTGATCCCTCCCAGTCTGGGTTTCGGCCTGGGTATGGTACGGAGATGGCCTTGGTGGCCTTGGTTGATGATCTCCATCTGGCGTTGGACCAGGGTCGGCAGACCTTACTGGTCCTGTTAGACCTTTTGGCTGCGTTCGACACAGTCGATCATGAGATGTTGGTGACTCACCTGCGGGACCGTGCCAGAATTGGCGGAACGGTCTTGGACTGGTTTAGTTCATTCCTGGCTGGGAGAACTCACTGGTTGATCTTGGGGGAGTGTACGTCTTCCCCCCGGGACCTCACGTGTGGAGTCCCGCAGGGTGCCATTCTGTCCCCTCTCTTGTTTAACATCTATATGGAGTTGTTAGGGGAGATTGTGAGAGGGTTTCAGGGCATGCAGTGTCATCAGTATTCTGATGACACTCAGCTCTACCTCTCCTTTTCCATCAACCCAGGCCACGCAGTCTCCTTATTTTCCCAGTGCCTGTCAGCTGTGGGGGCTTGGATGCGGCTGATGCATCTGCAATTGAATCCTGGCAAGATGGAGGTGATGTTGGTGGGCAAGGGCTTGGGGGGCCTGGGGGTGGTTGAATCTCCTCGTCTTGGGGGGGTTCACGCTCCCATGGTCTCTCAAGTGCGGAGTCTGGGTGTGCTCCTCGATTCACAGCTGAGCCTGGAATCTGAGGTTGTGGCCATGGCGGGGTAAACTTCCGGGGTAAACTGGAAGGCCTACTAGCGTCTGAAGCCGGCATCCACAGTCGGCGCTGAAGCCTCCGGAACGCCGGAGCTCCATGAAGGTAGGATCCCTGGGTGGGAACTTGGAAGTCGGATGATCCCTGGGGTGGGGGGGTCTTAACCCCCCCACCCCAGGGATCATACAGTACACTACTTAATACTTACCGGCTGCTGCTGGGACGGCCGCTGGTGCTGGTGGGCTCGCTCTGTCTTGCTGGCGGCGGCCCGGAGCCGCAGTAGGGACACTCAGGGGAATTTTTTTGTTTAAATCCAGGCTGGGCAGGGTGGGGGAGGGGTGTCCCCCCTTC